>APFE031609150.1:40704-58315 GCA_000404065.3 Pinus taeda
TGACACATTAAGGAAAGTCTCAATAACTTGAAGTTCATAGGAGTTAGAGCATGTGGGCATGAATTCTGAGTAATGATACATCAAGGTATTCAAAAGGAAAGAATTTAAAGTGATTGATCAGAGTTTAATACCTAAAGGAAGTCAGAGCATGAGAACCATGAATTCTGAGTAATAAGTATTAAAACATTGAAGAAAAATATCCAAAGATAGGACCCAAGAACTCAATTCACCATAGTTCAACACTTAAAGGAAGTCAGAGCATGTTCCTCCATGAATTCTGAGTAATAAGCATTAAGACTATGGAAGTAAAACATAGGAAAGATAAAAGATAAAGCTCACTGAAGTACACTAAGAATCTCAGCTTCAGAAAAGTCCAATTGCTTCTATATATATCAGTCCCTGCATAGCATTTACAAAAGTAGTCTTCTTCTATAACATTTTCCAACCTTTTTTACATTGTTGCTCCAGCTATATATAGAGTTCTTCTTCTAACTAATTATATTCCTCCTCCAGCATGAGGGGAATTCGAATTCCTCCTTATTTGACACCTATTGACACTTAAACTAACTATTTAATACAAAAGACAGCTAACTAGGAATCCTAGAGACCTAAAACAATTAGGAGTGTAACTCCTCATTATGACCAAAACAACCTTATCTAAACATTTAAGACATTATTTGACACCTAAAACTCCATGATTTCTAACTTGATGAAGCCTCCCACGTGGTCACCCAACTGCTGATGACAAACCCTAGAAATTAGGGAACATGTTTCCCTGTTTTTTAGGTTTATATCCTTGAAAATTGCAGAGCCTTTATCTCTTCATCCATGACACATTTTACGAAACTGAAGGTTTTTTTTGTAGCCCATGTTGTCTAGAACAAAAACCTCTCCTGGTTTTTTAAAAAATTCCTCCAGCTATTCAGAATCTGTCCTTGAAAAACACGTGGAAAACAGGAAAAAATCTGTTTTCTGAAAGTAGGGTCTCAATGAAAGCTTAGTATCACCCAACTGAAAATACTTATGAAGAACTTGAGATAGGTTATTTTAGTAGGAGAGTTGATGAAGATAAACCTCCTTCAAAATTCCAAAATACCCTTTCATGTGTCCAGAAACTGATCTTGAAAAAGACTGCTAAAACCAGAAGACAAAGCTTGACTTTCAGCAGTTTCGTAGCGCAAGTTTAACCATAAATTCCTCCCACCTCAGAATAAATTTGAAGAAACAGAAAGAGGTTTTTGTAGTGCAGCATGTCAGGAATAAAAGCCTCTTTTATTTTTCAAAATTAAGTTCTCAGCTGCTCAGGAAAGCTTTTAGAAATTGACCAGTAAAAGCAGAAAACAGAGTTTTTCTACTAAAACAGGCTGCTACAGGGGTTTCGTAGCGCGCTACGAAAACTCCTAGTTCAGTGATTTCAAAGCTAGTTTGAAAATTTCTCCAAATTAATGTGAGATATGACTTCCGAACTCATGGTGAGGCTTCTAGGACATGGAATGAGGCTGTCAGACTTTGATGGAAAAGAGATATGACCTTGAAACACTTCTAACCTTATGACCTAACTCTTAAAACATGAAATGACCTAGAGACCCTTTAACACCATGACTAAAAGAAGGGTTTGTAAATGAGAATGACACTAATTGTGATGAGCTGACTCAAAACTTATAAGACTATGATTAGAAACAAGGCAACTTACCAAAGCTTAGAGACAAAGATTTTAGGGTGATAACAGAGTCAATCAACCTTATCCTGGTGGTATTCATAACCCCATTGGTTCATCCAAGGTAGGTAATATCCAATATCAACAACCTTACACAGCCTAGATACCACTCCAACAGACTTATGTTCCATATGGTTCACAAGCACTGCAAAATCTACCCTATATTCCACAAGCAGGACCTCATGTGCAACCTGGTCAATCTGCTATTCCTAGTGCATATGGTCAAATCCCATTTGGAACTTACCAATACCCACAAGGTATCCCTCAAGTAACTATCCAACAACCATTACAGCAGCAAGGGAAACCTTTGCAACAGTAGGGGCAACTTTTGCAACAGTATCAACAACCTTTGCAACAACAAACATAGTTTGTTTAGCAACCCACTCTACCCTTATATCAACAAGGTCAAAACTTGTAGACACAAGGTCAACCCCTACAGCAGTAGGGCCAATCACTTCATATCCAAGGTCAACAGGTGCAGCAATCTTACAATGGATATGTCGCATATAATGCTTATTAACGACCTATGGCAGGTCAATATCAACCCTACCCTGGACAAAATCCACCTTATCGTCAAGGTACCCCTCAGTGGGGGCAGAGTCAAATCCCCTATGGTCAAAATCCTTCGCTTTGGGGGCAGAATATTTACCAACAAGGTTGGAACCCACAGGTTGGGCCTCCTCAAAGGCCTTACATGCCTTTTAATCTGCAATTGCCATTTTTAGCTACATTGGAACTACCCGATGTCTTGAGGCTTACTAATGATCCCATTCTTCATTCTCCTTACTTACCTCTAGTTCCTACTAAAATTTTGAGCGATTTCCCTAAGTTCGAAGGAAAACCTAAAGAGGACCCTCAAGCCCATGTGATGACATATCACTTATGGTGTTCTTCCAATTCTCACATTGATGATTCTATTCGTCTCCACCTATTTAAGTAAACCTTGACAGGCGCTGCCACAAAATGGTATGTCGAGTTGCCTCGGGGTACCTATGCATACTTTAACTCTTTGGCTATGGCCTTCCTCACCCACTTCCAGTTGCTAGTTCGTTATGAAACTGCTATTCATTTTCTCACATCTATGAAACAAGATACCACAAGCCATATTTCTGATCATATCCATGAATGGAGACGTCGGCATCACCTCATCAAATTTGAAATTCCTGATGAGTTGTTAACTGAATGGTTCACCAAATCATTCATAAACAAAATTACTAAAGATATAGCAATGGGTGAATGTGTTACCGAGGATCAAGCTATTGCCTGTGCCCACTATTTAGACTTAGTCTATTCTTAATCTGGCATGCTATATGAAATGTTGCCTAATGCTCCAAGACCATCTTCAAATCCAACATCTTCAAAGTCTCCTGATGTACCACCTATTGATGATATAATTGGATCAGTGTCTCATACTTCCACCAAAGCTTCTTTGAAGCAAAAATCTCTTTCAGATACTTGTTCTAATCATCCTTCGAAAAATCTGTCAAATCCTGGTAAAATCTTTGAGGTCCATGCCATCCAGTCTACCACAGCAGATAAAGCCTCGAAAGGTAAGAAAAAGGGTAAAGGAAAAGAAAAATCTGATACCCCAAAATAGGATCTTCCCAAGTCATCTACTGATGATGCCTCCAAACGAAAGCCGAAATATCCTTGCCTCATTTGTGAGGAAGACCATTATATCAAGGATTGTCCCCGACGTGCTAAAGTTAGTCATTTATTGAAAGGGACTCAGGCTATTTTGAAAGAGCCATTTCCATCTTAGTAGACTCAATTGGTAGGCCAACCTTAATCCTCTGCCTCATCTAGTTCTTAATTTTTTATGATGATGGATTCATTTCTTATCTCTATCGCTACTCGATCGAAAGATTATCAAACCCCTCAAAAGCAGACGTTGGAGAAAGAAGCCACCGACATACCTTATACTTCTACTCCACCCAATTTTGGTCCTCTTCATATTGAGCGACCTAATAAGGAATCCGTTCTCTAACCACCTCCCAAAGGTGTGCTTCAGAAATCATCCTATAATCTGAATGCTAGAGCTTCCCAACATTATAGTATAGTCGAAGATCTAGATCAAGCGCCTTCGGCGATGTTTGCTTTGGAAGTTCTCCAAACATGTCCAATGCAACAGAAATCATTATTGTCTGCTATGGAGGCCATTGATCCTGTTGATTCTAGTTTGATTACCTTTGATCTCAAAAACCATGTTCCTCGTCTTCCTCATCAGATTTCTTTTCTCATTCAAATTATTATAAAAGGAAAGACGATCCATCAGACTATCATTGATGAAGTTGTTTCCACTTACATCATGTTTGTTTCATATCGGAAAGCCATTGGCTATCCAACCCTTAACCAGTCCCCGAACACCTTGGAGGCCTTTGATGGCAGAGGCTCCTGTCCTTATCGTATTCTCACAATTTTGCCTATCACTTTCGAAGGGAAGATTATCGAGCTAGAAGTGGAAGTTGTAGAAGCAAATCTGAATTACAACCTTCTACTTGGGTGAAGTTGGACCCATGCCATGTTTTTTGTGGTTTCCTCTTTGTTATGGGTGCTCCATTTCCCTCATGAAGGAAAAATTGTCACCGTCAACCAATTGTTTTTTTTTCTCTTCTGGTGCCTCAAACTACAACGTTCCATATGTGGGAAATACCGAAATTTCGTATGAGAGGATGGGGGTAGGTCTTTTTAAAGATTCTACTTTAATGGGAACTTTTTCTCTCCCACCTCCGCATGTCACCTCAATCAATATGATATCCATTTCTACGAATCCATGGATTATTCCTTCTCCGCATCAGATTGATTCATTTGCCGATTCCATGTTGCTAAGTCTGTTGGAACAAGATTATTTTCTCAGCTTCAGTGGCTACTTCAGAAAGTCATGTTGTTTTCAGTATGAACTTGGATACCTATGCACAATCTCCTTGGCTTGGTTCTTGGGATTCCCTGGATCCCTTGAAAGAGACATTCCCCACCGACGAGAGTACTGTTGAAGTTATGTCTCTTGATGAAACTCCTTGGAACAATATTCATCATCATTCTTTGTTTCTTCCAAGCCTAAGTGGGATTCCTTCATGTCTTGAAGATTTTGTTTCTCATAACCCGACGCATCCACTTAAAACACCTGTTTTGGTGCACGGAGTATTGTCTAAAGGTAATATGGGAAATATTACTGCAACCTTGCTTGTTGACATTTCAGTTCGACCTAAAGTTGTCAAAATCTTTCAAATGAGGGCATATTTTCCTTGTCATGAGCTTAAGATTTTCTTTCCTCCTTCCATGATATTTTTTCACCGAGTTTTTACTGTTTTCCCATTATTGCAACAAGGTATTCATCCTATGACTCATAACCCTCACTCGCCCAGGGGGCCATGGGAGCATAGCCCATGTTATTCCATTATTTGGTCGAATCGATGCTTTCATGTCATGTCAACGGTGAAACTTTGGTTTTATTCTCTACTGATCGATTACCTGAGTCTGAAAATGGACTCCTTTTGAACTTTTTACGCGTGGTCATCCGTCTAAATATTACTTTTGTACATTAGTGTGTGAATTCATTGGTGTGCGATTTTGATTTTTTGGTGTGATTATTTGCTGTGCATACATGTTTTTCTACTTACCTTGTGTTCTACTCGGTTTGCAGATGTCGTCAAACCATTATGTTGGTTTTGTTGATGGTGCTTGTTGTAGCACACGGAACTTGTCTTTCGTAGCTTGGGCACTTTTTTCCCCTAACGGCGAGTTGGTCGATTTACAAGGTATTTTCCTGGGACAGACAATTAATATTTGCCGAATACAGTGCAATCATTGAACTATTATCAGAAGTAGTTGCTCTTGGATTTAGAAATTTAGTTGTTAAATTAGATTCAAAACTCATTGTGTTACAATTGAATAATCACTACTCAGTAAGAAATTCACAAATTCTATGTATGTATCTACGTGTTTGATTACTGGAAAGAAATTTTGATTTTATCGGATATCAACATATTCCAAGTAACTTTAATAAATTAACAGATGCATTAGCAAATTATGTTCTTGATAGACATTTGCGTAATTTGTAAAACTGATCATATCATCCTGATACATGAACACTGTTAAGGGATAAATTCCCCTAGGGTCTTGGGTTGGTACCCTAGCAGATCGGAGGTTATCTACACAGAGAAACACACATTCCACACAGCCATGATGCTAATATAAACAAACTCAACGATGAGAGGCGTACCTGGGGGTCCTTCGTTTGAGAAGATCCAGCCAGGGTCCAAACCCCCTTGGAGTTCCTTTTGCTCCTTCAACCTGCAAAACAATCAATTCAAGAAAGTACAGTAGTATACGGACTAAACATCATAAAGAAATCATCTTCATAGTATATTGAAAGGTAGTTATGCAATTAAAACAACCATTCACATATGAATCATAACATGGATACCATAAACATGAAGAAGATTTATATCAGGAACAAAGACAAGTGTTTCTTTTATTATAGATAACTAAAGTAAAGAAATGAATAATTTCACCTGAGTCATCCTTTCACAGGCTCCAAGCAGAACCATCTTCCGGATTCGTCCAGTCTCAAGCCTTCAACAAACTCCTTCCATGACTTACTCCATGATATCTCAAGTAGTAGATAGACATCATCACACAAGGAAACAAGGGTTTCCTATAAATGGGGGAAATGCAGGAGGCATAAGGATCTTCAAACCTGGTCAGGGAAATCTCAGCATAGTAATCTTTCTCTCTCTTCTCTCTCTTCTCTCCTCTCCCAAAGTAGTTTTTTAGTTGGGAATTCGTTGGGAACAGTTGGGCCATAGGCACTAATAGGTAATCAACAGGTGAAACCCGTGATCTCCGCCCGAAATTGAGATTTAATTTTTTTTAAGTGTTTTAAGACATATACGCAGGTTGGGTATACACAGACCCACGTACACACGCGTTTATCTCAGGGAAATGTCGTGTATAGGGAGTAAAACACTGTTTTTTTAGTTTTGGACCAGGTCTGGAAGGTGGGGTTGCCCTAGGCCATAAGTGCAGCATCACAAACCTCAAGAGTGAGATTTGGAGCTATAACAAACACATAAGTAGAAAATAAAACACATAAATTAGTAGAAAATAATATATTATATATATATATAATATATATATATATATATATCGCAATTGTCAGCGCTTTTCCATCAAAATCTCAAAAAATAATGTGTTCTAAGACACATGGCTTTCAAAACCTACAACAATGCATAAAACAACTAGAAAGGCTATTCGCCCACTTGATGCTCGCGATAACATGAGAATGCTCTAATCGCTCGGCCTAATAATTGACGCGGTCTCGCAAACACTCCAACTGTATGCCTCTAGTATCGCAATGGCACGTCATCTACAATCGCATATTATGGAATCCCACGAGTGATCACTTCCAGATTGTGTTCCATCTCTACCATGGGATTTGCTCCTTCCTCATAGGGAGCATCTTCTATCTGACGTGCTACTCATTGTGTTATTGGCAACATACCGGGAGGCCTTTCTGGTTCAACATCTGCACATTTATCACAAGCTAAATCTCAGATCCACTTTAATTAAAAATTCATAAAACTTGAAAAATCCAAAAACAAGTTTTACCTACATCAGTCCATTGTTCACTCAGTGGCAAAGGTAGATCCAAATCCTATCTGAAACCAACTAAAAAACTATGGAGGGAAATGCATCTGTTGGCCTCCTCCTCCACGAGGCATGAGTTCACTCCATCTGACCAACCTCGAACCTTGTGGAGTAGGATCTGGTACCTCTGTCCACTAATACCAAAATAGGGGCACTCTCTCCAGAAATAAAGTGACCAATATCAAACTGAAGCCGAACTGCTTCAGGTTTCCCCGCTTACCTTTGGTCAGTTGCCTCTTCATATTGGACAACATCCCATCACACCAGTTGAATACTATTGTAGCAAGGCAGTCTACCACATACTGGAATTGATATTTTGAAATCTTGTGTAAAGCTTGTGACCCGGCTATACAAGCCATGGTGTGTAGAATCGTCCTCAAGGGAATATTGTTGACAGTCATTATCTTCACCTTCCCGCTCACTATTGTTTCTGCACCCGGGCAATGTCTCATGATTAGGGCACTGGTGCTCTCACCTCCAGGATGAGATTTGAAGATTTGAACCCTTTCCCCTCTTCTAGACAATCCAGTAATGAAGTAGATGTCTGCTACTTCTAGCTCCAATTCTTAGTCTCTAATAATGAAGATTTCTCAATCATTATCCCATAAATTGATCATGGATTGTAGCAGCTCGTTTTGGGCTCTGAGTCCTCTAGTTCAGAAGAATTTCAGTAGCCCACAGTTCCTCAAACAATTGACGCATTCTAGTTCTTGGGCAGCCTAGTTATCTTCTACCTCATGGCCTCTTTCCATCCATTCGGTGACCATGTTGTCGAAATATCCTGCAAAACAACCATTAAACATCAATTAAATTATTTTCCATGGATAAAAGCTTAGAAATTTCTCTCTAAGAGGAAGATTGTCTTCAAAATTTATGCCTCGCGGCCATCGCATATGTTTTTTATTAAAGCCACGATGTCATCGCGAAGGTCTTTTGGCTCAGGGGCGAACATTGTGAGTCTGATGAAAAAAACCATGATGATCGTCCCCGCTATAAAAAAAAATAAATAAATAAATAAAAATTGAAATCCTTCCTTCTCGCAAGCAAAAACTTGATGAAAAAGCATGAAAACACAATGAAATGCAAGAGAAAAGGCAGATCTCTTACCTGCAGATGACGGTTCATGAAATGATGCCATGGATCTCCCACACTGCTCACCTGAAAAATCGAAGAAAATGGGGTAAAAATGCACTCTCAAATTTACTCCAAGTGAAATGGTAAATATGTTTTTACTTTTTGTCTATTTATAAGTTTTAAACTCATTTTTGCCAATATTTTATTATTTTCCTCGATATCAGTGATGTGTGGCTATCTTTGTGCAGTTACAGGTACTTTTTGGTGGATACAGTGATCATTTTTTACTGATTCAACAAGTTTTATTTTATCTCTTTTTTGGACTCGTTAAAAATAAATGAAAAAGAACCCCCTTGGAGTCATCTTTAAGCTCTTTTCTGACTCTATAAACATGAAAATATCATTTAGTACTTGTATTTTCGAACTCGTTAAATTAAATGAATTGATGTCGTCTCAGTATATGTTTACCCCTTTTTTGGGCTGAGATTGACTATTTACAAAAAAGGTACACCTTGGTCGACATGGTCAAGAGGTTCTCTCGAATATTGTTTTCTAGATTTTCGGGTTTGAGGGACAAATTACGAAAATGGACATGATGGAGTTTTATTTTTCGTCTCTTTTTCAAACTCTCTAAATATGAAAAAGACACCGAGTTACTCTTCTGTCGGACTCATTAAAATTTTTCCGACGAAACACTCATCACCATGATGAGATCGAGTTTCTCCTTCCTAGGACTCATAAAACTTAATAGGATGGATTCATTCGAAGAATGAACTTATATGACAAGCATATGTTATCCCCTTCAAGATTATGATAAAAAATAATTGGGGTACTTGCTAGAAACAGTGGGGAAAATGAAAGTGAAACATCCTTTTTATAGGCAGCATGTCGCTCTTGAACATGACACTCTTTTGCTTCTCACGTCGGGTTTGGGTTATCCTCGCTCAGTCACTTGTCCTTCTGGGTTTGGGTGATTCATTTTGCCTCTCATCTCACTATTACATTTCATCATCATGACCCTTGGTCTTATGTTAAGTCAAATGCTTCCACACTCCAGAGTCGTGTCGCCGATGTTCGAGAGAAGTCCTATCTGCAATCAATTAAATATACATTGTTTGCCCATTTCTACAGTCCTGGATCTTATTCATTACATTCCACTTTATTCCTTGTTTCATGTCAATGATGGGGGACTTGCCACACGGCCCTCCTTCGATAGGTCACTTTCTACCGACTTCAGCTCATTATCCTGGAAAATGACTTAAAGACTCTCTTTCATTACCTTAGAGCTTGCATGCCTTAAAGGCAAGTTCTTCATATCTGACGACAAGTTTTCATCATTGGCCTTTGATCAGATGATTCCATGAGTGTTCAACTTCAACTTCATTTTCACATTCACAGATTATATTGTTGTACCTTGAGAACCATTTTCATTACTGATGGTTTCTCTCGTGCATGTTAATGGTCCACATCATTGGCCAGTAATCAGGTGGTTTTCTAGCATGCTCGACTTCGACACATTCATTCGCATGTTAGAATTTGTACTTTGATTGAGTTGGGATGGAGTGCAAGACCCTAAGTTTTGTCTGATATGACTTGGGCTACATGGAGTTATGTATTGTTCATGATTTTACACATGTTTCTTCTATACGGATGGTTGTGACCATGCCATTGGACTTTACATTTATGATGATCCTTCTATATTGGTTAGTTGTGTCCATACCTTGGATATTAGATTTACATGATGACCCTTCTCATTTGGATGGTTGTGCCCATGCCGTGGATCTCTTTCAAAGTCCTTACTATCCGGATGGCTGCATCCATACCATGGATTCATGTTTTGATACCAGATATGTATATGTATATGCGTCCTTGATTTGCAGGTCCCCCGAGAGTGTTTGTTCTTGTCCTTGCAAAAGCTCATAAAGCATATCATCCACCACTCCTTGTTCTGCCTTCATGCTTTAGGGGGCATCTACTAAATAGTATTTTGTCACACCTCCTGCACTTCCCTATGACATACCCCGAAGTTCCCGAAACATGACCATCATGTAGTGTACTCATCCAGATATGCAGCTCAGATCCTCACTAAAACACTAATGGAAAAATGCCTTAAATCTCCCCCCTGAAGAAAGGGCTCTAAAACCTTAATTTTGGCATAATCACTCCCCTGACACTGGGAACCCATGCTAGTCGCTAGTTGCACTATACTAGCCTCATGATGTCAGCACACTTTTGGCTTTGATACCTACAATGATCCCTAAAAGGCAATTTTCCTAAAGAGTACAAGAAGCTTCATGATCTAGAGGCTTCCAGAACGATGATCTAGAGGTTGTTCGACGTGGATGAGGTCGAGTTCTCTCAACTTGGACCTTTGGTCTTATCCCTATGAGCTACCTCCTTGAGATGAGGGCCTTACCCTATCTTTGAAGAGATCTTAACTCCTTTCCTTTCCTATATATTCATCCTCTCCCATTCCCAAATGGTTCGTCCTTGGCTATTTTCACCCTTATGTTGAGATTGTGCCTACATGCTACTCTTTCGACATGGAGAAGGAGTGCTTGGAGAGCTTGAGCTTGGACTTGGACATTAATGTATCATTTATCTCAATGTTCATTGATCTATTAAGTAGGTTACTTTCGATTATCCTATTTGTACTTGTATGCTTTGTCATGTCTTGATCTTTTGTGTAAGCATTCAAATGCTGTGAGCAGTAGGACCGAGCCTGTGATGAAAGCATTTGAGGTCTTCAATAAAGGAAGACATTATAGCATTAGAATGAGGTAGGCCATCTTCCTCTTCTCCTACTTCGATTGTAACTTAGGAAAGTGTCTAATAGATTGTCACGTAGGTTGCTAGTCCCACTCTTTGGGCTAGAGGGATCATCTTTGTCCGTAGAGAGGATTGCCTAAACAACACCCTACAACCTCCCTCTAAAGAATAATTGCCTAAACAACACCCTACAACCTCCCTCTAAAGAATAAAGGGGAAAAGTCTTAGTGCCACATGCAGTTGAAAGTGGACACGAGACTATAAACTACGTTGCAGAAAGAACTTCAACATAGGAAGTTACTTCGCTATAGTATGGATTATGTTGAAGTACATAGTAGTTGTGATGTAAGACGGATGTTTGCTACACTATGGGATGTGTCGAAGTTTGCTAAAAAATAGAAATATGACCATTAAAATGGAAAAATACATAGAAAGTTGCATTTATCGGGATAGATTGGCAAGATCTAGGGATAGATATGCAATTAATGAACACAATCTGGACAAAATTTGATCTAATTATGGGGTTCAAATTTTAGACTTGTTATAAAAAGCCACCTCCCGCCCAGATTGAAAACTTTGCTGAATTGAGAATTCGAGTACTGATAGTGCAAAGAAATTGTAGATAATTTTCGCATGAATGTCCTGTCAACTAAATAATTTGTGTGCATGTTCAACGAGAGAGGCTTAGAAGGAGTCATGGAAGCATTCATCGTAGAAACCATTGGTACACCCATGGCATCAACTAAGATGGCCACAGTAGCATCGCCCGCAGCAGCAAGAGCACAAAAACAATGGAGATCGACGAGGAAGAAACTGACCAAGGAAGAGAGAACTAAGAATAAACATGATAAGAAAATTGTCAAACCTCAACAACAACCCGAGCAAGCTAGAATAAGTGAGGAACAATGAGGGCATGCAAAGCAAATGGAAACAGAGGGTGCAGCATTTTTGCCTCTACAACCATACATTCCGCTGAGGAAACCAAATGAAAAACCAATAAAAGTCTCGAAGGATGCAAAGTTTGGCACCTTCACACCCCTACTTCCAGAAAAAGTACCATTTACTGGGGAATTACTTGGAAAAATGTCATAGTTAAAGTTCATAGACTACTACTTCAATCATAGAAAGAAGTACCCACAGTTCACACTAGACTGATATTTGAAACAAGTGCACTACCTAGATAGTGAAGTAATAAGGTTAGAACCACAACAATGGGAAAATGGGTTGGCACAGTCATAATTATTGAATATGTTAAATGTGTCACACTTCAGCATAAGTCCGAGGAACATAGTGTGTGTACGTCAGTTGCTTGCGTCGATGCACAATGGATGCTTATGGATGGGAAATAAGATCCCCATAGACCCAATGTTGATTTGGAGGATCACGAGACAACCATACTAAGGGTGGAACCCCGTAGAGTAGTTCATCGGAAAAGATCAGGATCTCACTATAGTGAACAATATAAAGAAGAAGTTTGGGCTAGAAAATGGAAAAAGAGGATACGACATAAATTCAATTAATGACCAGGCAGTTCGCTTCGCAACACACATACTAGCTAGAAAGAGCATGAGAAAGTGTCGAACGAATAAAATGGTTTCCTTAGCCGCGCAGTGTGCCAACGAGGTTCAATACAACTAGGTCGAATACCTGTGCAAGGAATTTATGGATGATTGCCACAAATTCCAGGAAAAAGGTACCACATTCCATTATGTGTGGTTACTTTTTATTATTGCAATGTTAGCATGGAGAGAGTCGGAGGATTCACAATTCTCCTCGGTAGCATCAGATATTTGTGAAGTCGAGCAGTATGCCTCACTATGGTTTACCACCCAACCGTCATGAGCAATGGAGAACAAGATGTTCTTTGTATTGTATCATATGGATTTGCATATGGTAGTGAACCAACACCCTCACTTGTGGTCAAGCCTATACGAGCAATATAATTTTGTTGCAAAGTTAAAGGCAGATTTTCATAGAGTGTACATGCAAGCACGCTGGGATACAAAGAAGGAATGGCATTCCCTGCCATACTTAGTCACAAAATATGATTTGTTAGCACTAGTACATAAATGGCCCGCATAATGGATGATTATGCTGGAGGCAGAAGCAAGAGTCAATATGATAGAAGAAGAGGATGAAACTTCACAACATGGTGAAGCAAGTGGAAAAGACACGGACAAGGATTAGGATCGGAATGAATTAGAGGAAGAAGCGCTACATGTCAAGGGTCACCGGGATCCTCTAAAAGAGCATAACATAGAATCATAAAAGACAGAGATAGACCTCGTTGTTGCAGAAAAAGGAAGGCAGAGGGCATAGCTACCACAAAGAAAAAGAAAAAGCAGAAGGCAGATAAAATGAAGGATATTACGGTCCTTATTGATGAGGACCTGGAGTAGATGGAAGATAGGATTTAAGAGTCAATAGTTGAATCCTTGAATAGAGTAGAAGATCACGACAGCGCACTTTTGACCAATGTCGCATAGCGGATAGCAGAATTAAAGATACTAGCGCAGAACGTTAAACAACTAGTGGAGATAGAGGAAAGGGATGGAGTAGAAAGACAGATAGAGGTTACGCTTGCAGTGAGGTTAGCACAGATACCTACAGGAGTCCTATAGTTTGACTCCGCAGAACTATAACAGCAAGCTAAGGAATGGAAGCATGTCAATATGAACATTGTAGCAGTACCATTGCCAAGACTACACAAGTTGCACATGGAGATAATTGAAGATTTGAAGTTGTGCGAACAACATACCTCGCAGCTAAATATTCAAGTATAAAAAGAGTGAGTTTCAATTTGGCAGAAGCTCGAGTAGGTCATCCAAGAAAAGGATCAAATATCATAGAAGCACCAAAAGATCAAGGAGGCAGTGGAAGCAACATGCAAAGAGATTCCAAACCTTGATGTCTGAAAGGAAGATCCAGTAGAAGACAAGGTCGCGAAGCTCGACCTTGCAGTGAAAGGGTACAAGGAGAAAATTTCCGTAGTGCAATTCAAATACAAAATGCAGATTAGTGACCTGCAAATGAATTTGCAGCCAACTACACTGCAAGAAGTGAGAGATCAAAGGGAGACTGACCTAAAGACTGTAATAGCTAGCATATCTGTAGCATTGGCAGACTATGGAAAACTCTTGGATGAAAGTTTGCAAATTTGGACTTTGCTACAGGAAGATCCAAATGTACAGAAACTACAAGAATAAATGCAGCAGAAGAAGTAGCAGTTAGAGGAGATTCAGGGATCTGTGAAGACCTTAATCTCACAAAAGCTCGCAAAGATTAATGAGTTGAAGGCCCTCTAGAAGAAAATTGAGGAGCTGAATAAAGAATAGATTTTTACAGAGAGGACTCGGCCCTAGTAGGATGAGGCCCTCCAACTATTATGGACAGTGGATGAGAAGCTTCAAGAGCTTCGATAGAGGGAGACAACGTTAGTATAGAAGGATGCAGAACATGTGACAAACGCACTGTTGGAGGAAGTGTGCAACGAGGAAACGTAGGTAACATAGACTCTGCAATAGTTCAACCAGGCCTACAACAACATCGCAGTAAAAATCAGAGGCAAAGTAGCTAAGTGACTCGGGACAAGTCACATGTGAGTGTTGGGGGCTTGTTGGGGGCAGCCCAACTTGGCCTAGTTTTTGGTGAAGACTCTACATTTGTGGAGCGGAGTGTGAAATAAAGAATGCAGTGGAGCGCGAAGTGGACCGCGCAATGGACGAATGGAGTGCCAAGTGGACTGCGCAGTAGATATAACGCACGGTATATGGGCTTCTAGGCGAGCCGAAGCTCCTCCTTTTTGTAAAATAATGTAATGTTGTAAAAGGTCAATGGTTTTCAGACCATAGTAGCTTGTATTAGGGGATTCCATGGTATATGGACCATGATATTTTGATGATATATCCCTCGATGTAATAATATATATAGGGATAAATAATAAGAATAAGAATCATCTTTATGGTCCAGATCTATGTTTATGGTAGAATTATTGGGATATGTAGTTTGTGGCGAAGGAAAGGCTCTGCAACTAAGTGTGTAAAGGCCTGAGTCCGCAGCTGAGTGAGCAGGCCAAGAACTATTTTTTGTACAGATTAATTATTATAAGAAACATTTATTATGGACGTAGTCCCACATTGGGATGAACCATGATAAAATTTGTGTCTTCATGTGTATCTTTACTTATTATCTATTGTAGTGTAGCAGTTTATTACAGTGCATTTTATTATAGTGCAATGATGATTATGGATTTGTGTGATATGTTTACGTGATTAAATGAATGTGGCGAAGTAATTTATGTACGTTATACCACGTCGCATCATCCCTCAAGGATGCAGAAACCTGGTTCAGCATCATCCCATAGTCACTTTGAGTGAGATTAAGATTTGCTTGCAGGTCGTTGCCGAAAGGGCTAGTGATTAAGGGTTTTGTTGGTGCGTAGTATAGATCAAACCTTGGTTAACCCAATCTAAACCACCATCAAGATTGCAAGAGAGAGAGAGAGAGAATAATGAGAGAGCTCCAAACTTGAACTGACAAAAGGCTACCAACTGATCCTCAAAAGCCTTTTTATTAATGAGGCCTCTAATTTCTTCATTTTCCATTATTTTCCTTCAATTTCCTCCTCACATGAAACCTGTGACCTTTTACCTTCCTTTTCTCCTAATTTCCTTTATTTTCATAAATAAATGTGTTATGCTTCTTAACCTGCAAAGTAATACCGAACCGAGAATATGCGAAGAAAAAATACCCAGAACACAGAATATGCGAAGAAAATATACCCAGAACACAGAATAGCAATGATTTTATTACTCAGAGAGAAATGTTCACAGGCCTCTTCGAGGGGCAACCTCCAATAGAGCAGAGCTCGATTACAAAACAAGACACGATACTCCTCGCAGGGAGTCTCTATCCTTTATATATGACTCATACATGCAATACCACGGGCCAATACCGTGGGTTTTATTATACCGTCTATCTAATACTACCGCCCATTTACCCTCTATCTAATACTACTGCCCATTTGCAACTAACTGTGGTCCCGTCATTAATTGCGGGTTAACCAATTACAATTATTAATATGGGCTTTATTGACTCTTGACTATGACGTGATCCCATGACATAAATAAGGGGGTTAGGGTGGGACCCTAACATGCCCTCCCCCTTAAGAATAGCCTTGTCCTCAAGGCTGAAGCTGTGGAAATTGCTGAAGAATAGTGGCTGGTTCCCAAGTTGCATCTTCCGCAGAGGTGTCTTTCCACTTGACGAGGACTTCCCTAATCACTCGGCCACGCAGGGGCCTTTCTCGTGTGTCCAGGACCTGTTCAGGTTGGAGCCAGATTGACCCTTCCTCGTCCAATTCAGGTAGATTGCTTTGAATTTTGCAATTGTTCCCAATCACTTTCTTGAGGCATGAGACATGGAAAAATGGATGGATTTTTGCAGTAGGCGGCAAAGCCAGCTTGTATGCCACTTCTCCAATGCGCTAAAGTACTTGGTATGGTCCATAGAATTTTGGAGAGAGCTTTTGACAACCCTTGTCTTTGAGTGATGTTTGCTTATATGGTTGCAGCCTCAAAAAGACCTGATCCCTTTCTTGAAATTGGCGCTCTGAGCAATGTTGGTAGCCTGTTGCTTCATACGGTTCTGAGCTTGATGAAGATTCTCGCGCAGGTGGGCAAGCATGGTTGCGCTGTGTTGTAAGAGTTGATCCACGGCTTGTACTTTAGAGCACCCTGTGAGATAAGAAGTAGGGGAAGGCGGAAGTTGACCATAGACTGCTTCATAGGGAGTCATTTTGGTGGTGGCATGATAGTTGGTGTTATACCACCATTCCGCCAGAGGTAACCACTGTACCCAAAGGTGTTGCTTTTCTGAAGTGAAACACCTAAGGTAGGTTTCTAGACATTTGTTGACTGCTTCGGTTTGACCATCTGTTTGCGGATGATATGAAGTACTGAGTTTGAGTTGAGTGCCTTGTATTCTGAAGAGTTCCTGCCAAAAATTACTGGTGAAGATTGGGTCACGGTCGGACACAATAGAAGTGGGCATGCCATGCAATTTGAAGATCTGATCCATGAAAGTTTGGGCAACCAACGTTGGTGTAAATGGTTGGGGTAGGGCGTAGAAATGAGCATACTTCGACAGTCGGTCCACAACCACCATGATGACTGACTTGTTCCCAGACTTTGGAAGACCTGTAATGAAATCCATGGAGACCTCCGTCCAAATTGACGCCGGAATGGGAAATGGTTGTAATGTACCTGGTGTGTTGACTGTTTCCCCTTTTTGGCGTTGACAGACGTCACATTCTGCTACAAAAGTAAGGATGTCCTGTTTCATACCGGTCCAAAAGAATGATCTTCTGGTGCGCGCATACGTCTTCTGAAAGCCCGAATGTCC
>APFE031609150.1:60854-71473 GCA_000404065.3 Pinus taeda
GTCCAGCAGACGTGACCACCTCTTGTATTTCCTGCGTGCATGCCTACCCAAATCCGCAGGTTTATGCGCTTAATGACAGATCCCGTGGTTTAAAGACGCTGGAACACGTCTCTAGCCAAAAAAAAAAATTGCTAAAATTTGGAGATCCCACCGAGCCCTGGAAAGTGCTCTGATACCACTTGTTATGTTTCTTAACCTGCAAAGTAATACCGAACCGAGAATATGCGAAGAAAAAATACCCAGAACACAGAATATGCGAAGAAAATATACCCAGAACACAGAATAGCAAAGATTTTATTACTCAGAGAGAAATGTTCACAGGCCTCTTCGAGGGGGCAACCTCCAATAGAGCAGAGTTCGATTACAAAACAAGACACGATACTCCTCGCAGGGAGTCTCTATCCTTTATATATGACTCATACATGCAATACCACGGGCCAATACCATGGGTTTTATTAATAACGTCTATCTAATACTACCGCCCATTTACCCTTTATCTAATACTACCGCCCCCTTTGCAACTAACTGTGGTCCCGTCATTAATTGCGGGTTAACCACTTACAAATATTAATATGGGCTTTATTGACTCTTGACTATGACGTGATCCCATGACATAAATAAGGGGGTTAGGGTGGGACCCTAACAAAATGTGCCAAAATTCCTTTTTTCCTTTTATTGCCTTTGCCTTAGCCTTAGCCTTTGCCAATTTTTCTTAGCCAAAACACACATCCAGTGATGCCCACTAGGATACCTTTGCCCAACATTTAGCTTGGAATAAGTGTCCCTTAACCATGGCCTTATTTTGCATTTGTTAGCTTTTATTACATGAACTTTTCACCAGGGCTATTACAAAACCCTCCCCCTTTGGGAACATTGTCCTCGGTGTTAAACCACACCATGACCTCAGCAAAATTGCTAAAAAGAAAACATATTGCCCATGGAGCTTTATAACTCAACTCATTGCAGTATTTACAATGAAATACCTACTCAAAAGAAAAACATCATGACAACATGACAATATAACAACCATAATAACATGACACACATACCACTTAATGGAGCTTTACAACTTATCTCATGGTGGTATTTACGTCCATATACATATACATGCATATACCAAAACATCAACAACATATGCCAAACATATACCACCATCAAACCTAAATTGTTTTGCCTAAACCGGAAAACAATGAAGGATAGAGGATTCACATCTGATTCATCCTCTCCCATGTAGCTTCTTCATACCCAAAGTGCTTCCATGACACTTTGGCTCTGTTCCTGAGCATGAGATGTTTTCGCCACAATATGCACTGAGGCTTCGGCTGGAACTCTCCTTATTACTCCACCTGCAATACAGACCAATCAATAACATGATCAACATCCTTTATATACTTCTTAAGCAATGAAATATGAAAAACATCATGGAATTTCATTGTTGCAAGCAGTGCAAGTCAATATCCCACTGGTCTATTCCTCTCAAGGATCTCGAAAGGCACGTAATACCGTGGTTCCAACTTGGCACATGAACCAATCCTCAAAGAGATTTTCTTAGGCTTGATGCACAAATACACATCATCCCCAACCTAAAACTCCTTGAACACCCTATGTTGATCTGCATAAATGTTCTGTCTAACTTGTACTGCCTTTAGATTATTCTTTATAACTTGCATTTCCTACTCCATGTCCGCTAACATATCAGGTCCAATAAGTACCATGTTCATCGAATCACTCTAGCTGATGGCAGTGTTATAACTCTACCCATACAATGCCTTGAAAGGAATCATCCTCAATGACTCCTGATAACCATTATTGTATGCGAACTGAACCAATGGAAGATACTCCTCCCATTTCCTCTGTTGGTGCATCACGTACATCTTCAACATAGCCTCGAAGATCCTATTAACCATCTATGTCTGCCCATCTGCCTCTAGATGATCCATTGTGCTCAAGGCGAAATTTGTACCCAGACCTACAAATAGCTCCTTCCAGAACTTAGAAGTGAACTTTTCATCCCTATCCGACACAATATTCTTTGGAACACCATGTAGTTTCACTATCTCTCTAATGAACACCTAGGCTACCTCACTGGCTGAATATGTAGTCTTTACTAGAATGACGTGAGCTACCTTGCTCAACTTGTCAGCCATGGCCATAATAGAATCATGTTTCCCCGCTATCCTTGGAAGACATGTAATGAAATCCATGGAAATGACCTCCCATTTCCATTCTGGAATCGCTATCGGCTATAGTAACCCACCTGGATGCTTATATTCTAACTTTACATGTTGAAAATCTAAACATCTAACGCAAACTCTGCCACTTCCTTCTTCAAATTCGGTCAATAGTAAAACTTCTTTACCATCGTCAATGTATTTTGATATCCTAGATGACTCGAGTATGGCTTGACGTGAAACTCCCTCAAGATAATCTTCTTGAGCTCACTGTAATTTGGTACATAGATCCTATCTCTAAACCTCACCAAACCATTTGTTATGAGACGATAGTCTTCCCGATCACATGTACCTATACCTACACCTGTACCTGTGCTTTGTTGTAGCCTGTGCATAATCTCAATGTATTTGTCATCCCGTTGTCCTACCTACAAGATCCTATCATGTAACTCTGTCCCATAAGAGCTCATAGTTGTTATATGATTTACATGTACCTTCCTGCTAAGAGCATCTGCAATTTAGTTCTCCTTCCCTTTGATGTATTTGATCTCGGAGTCAAACTCACTAAGGGTAGCCAACCATCTAGCTTAAATGGCATTCAGATTCGGCTAATCAAACAAATATCTCAACCCACTATGATCACTCATCAATGTAAACCTCATGCCAAGAAGATAGTGCCTCCACATCTTCAATGCATGTATAATCGCTACTAGCTCAAGATCATGCGTCAGGTATTTCTGCTCATGCTCATTCAGTTTCCGTGACTCATAGCACACTACCAGTCCTTCTTGCATGAGAACTCCTCCAAGTCCTCTCTTGCAAGCATCTGTGCACACTACAAACTCCTTGTCTGAATCCACAATATTTAGCACTAGTGCATGTGTCAACAATTGCTTAACTTGCTCAAAACTAGCCTCACATTCTTCTGTCCATTCGAACTTCTTACCTTTTCACTACAATGATGTGATAGGATATGTAATGTGTGAGAAGTTCCTGATGAACCCCCCTCTTGTAGCTTGCCAATCCCCTAAATGATCTTACCTCATCCACATTCTTAGGAGCTACCCAATCCATGATAACCCTTATCTTTTTTGGCTCCATCGTTATGCCATCCTTGGAGAGAACATGCTCGAAGTAATGTACCTCAGTCTGAAAGAAGATGCACTTGCTAAGTTTAACATATAACTATTGCTCTCTCAGTAATCTCAAAACTGTTACTAAATGCTCAACATGTTCTTCCTCATTCTTAAACTATACCAGTATGTCATCAATGAATACAATAATAAACTTGTCTTGATAAGGATGCAACACACCATTCATCAAACACATAAATGTTGTTGGAGCATTAGTCAAACCGAATGGAACAACAACAAACTCACAATGCCCATACTTGGTCTTGAAAGTAGTCTTGAAGATATCCTCTTCCTTGTTGCGTACCTGATTGATCCAGGTGGCTCCAAAGACACACAAGACAGAGAGCTTATGAACACTCAAAAATCAAAGTGCTCATAATGATGTTAACCCAGGACCAAAGTGTAGATCTCGTCGCCCTGATCACAGAGGTGCAAAGGGTTCGTCAATCCAAGTCTGTATGCGAAAGTTAGAAGCAGTCAAAATTGGGTTGACTTTTTTATGACTAGGCAGGCTTAAGGAGGCCACAATTTGGACTTTTCTGGCCACTAGATTCTAGGCAAAATTATGGGGTCGTTAAAATCACTCCTACGACTAAAATTTGAATTTCTTAAAAATGGCATTTGTTTGTTATAAAAACAAAAAATATATATAATTAAACGGGGTGGGGGACACCAACCCCACCACCCCCATCCACCAACAATCACCATATTAAGGTGAGGCCGGCAAGAGTTGAACCAGCCTGGCCACGTGGGCCAGCCCACTAGGCAGCGTCGTAACAAATCACACCCCACATATAAAACAACCAACGTATTTTATATACGGCCCACACCATATATGATATCAATACAAACAACGAACGACAGAGGTGGGTACGGTGGGCAGGCCACCCAAGGCGGGCCCGACCCAACCAAAAACTTAATTAAAAATTTTATTCATTGGCCATGTATAAAAAGGGAGGAGGCGGGGTTTGACCACCTGACCTCCCCTAATAAATGCATCATAAACCAACTCAACCAACTAACTCATTAGTAAATCCACCCAGAAAAATTATATTAACCCAGATTTCTTCAGTGAATGGGGAGGTAGAGGAGGAAACAGGAGTGGGCACGCAAATCGAGACGAAATAATTTTTAATTAATTTTTAATGCAGGTGGAACCATGAATTTTGCAGGGGAGCCAAATTTCCACTTTGTCATAATTTGACAAATTTTATATGGTTTCAATACCTCTCAACACCATGAACACGATGGCGCTACCCATTTCTCCATCAGAGTTCTGCATTTTTCAGCCATTTTTCAGTATGCAAGTGGAACCATGATCGCTGTAAAAACAGGGATTAGAACCATGATCCTTGTAATTTTCCTGAGGAGGTAATTTTTCTCCATGTCGGAATATAGTCAAGTTTATACTTGTTTTTCACGTTTTTCTGTAGGGATCGCAATGGTGAAGTCAGATTTGCCTTTGGAGTTGCAAATTTCCAGTCCACCCATGGAGAAAAATCTTTGAGGAATCTAGGGGGAATCTAAAAGATTCCTTGAGCCCCAGATTCTCAACTTCTCATAATTCAAAAATTGGACAGTCGATTTTGCACTATTCTACGTCACAAATCTAATGGTGTGTTCATATTTATCATTCTCTCATTCTATTCTTCAACCACTTTTCTAAGTAGAATGCAGGTGTCAACATCCATGTGCGAGCAGTGATGCGATTGATGCCGTGAGATCAATGGTCCGAACAGCTTCAGCAGTTTGACATCCGCTTCTTTAGATGGCCCTTGGTTGTGAGGTATATGTAGTGTTCATGCACTTCTTTTTCTATGCATTGTGTTGCACAGGTCCTTGATTGATGTTTGATGTGGGATCCTGTTTCTTACTCATTTTTATGATTCCTACTTGATGTGATGCGGGATCACCTATGTGATGTACTTGTTGTCATGATTCATCATATTGTGTTTTGAGATCCCTTTTTTGTATGTTGATGGGATACTCATGTGTCACCATGCAAGTTTTCTTTGAGATCCCTTTTATGCCACGTTGGCAGGATGCTCATCATGCATGAGTTTTGTGTCATACTGATAGGAGTCTTTTGACTGAGAGTTCTTGTAGTGGAACGTCTCTTAGAGCCACTCCCGCATGAGGGAATTTTCCTTGCATGATCAAGACATCATCTCTTGTGTATGTCATCACTATTGACAGCACATAATGCAGCAGCCTACACCATCTTGACACCGGGGCCTAGAGACGTAGTCCCTCCTAGACAAACTTCGTTATCAACGGTGATCCGAATTGGATCCATGAAGATTATCAAAGTGCCATGACTGTATTAAGACAGGACAGACTTCGAATTTATGAACACAAAGCGATCAGGAAGACCTCTGGATAGTGGCAGATTGCAGCCAGCAAGGAACAACGAGGCGCGCTGACCGAGGGCCATGGAGTCCGTGCAGGAGGAAAAACTAGCACTTGGAAAGCCCGGATCGAGAAACGGAGGCCATTTCTGATGCGCATCGCTGGGCAAAACCCCTCGAGAAGGAAAGGCCCTGAGTGCTTGGTTGCATGGGAAGCTGAGAAACCATGGGGAAAGTGCTAAGGCAAAAGGCAGGTCCCGCGCTGCAAAACTGGCAGTATATCGGGGGCACCCTTGGGCAGTAAGTGGATTTGGCTGAAACCGAGCGATTCCATTCATCGCACGACGCGTGTCTGGCAGATGAGAGAGAAAACCACCGCTCATCACATGCCAACGATCGAGCAAGTCAACCGTGTGAAATGAGCGAATATCGTAGGATCGGGGGGCTCCAAATCTGACGGCGGAGATTACGCCCAATGGAGGAACCGGATTTGACAGGAGAATTAAGCTGCGGCATAAAGAAGTTTGAAGTCTGATTTAACCGCTGAGTTGGTGGATGAGTCATTCCACAGTGTAATTGAATTACCGAACCGTCGAGGAAGAGCTGGCACAGTTCATGAGAGGACAAGTGGCCACTTCCCTGTGGATGATGGTGGTGACGCAGAGGTAGGGAACTCCAAACAAACAGCAGAAGGCGAACCGAAGATGCAGAAGAGGAATCGAACAGTAATGAGATAGATTAGCTTTAAGCCATGAACAGACAGAGAACATAACACACAAAGAAGAAGAGAAAAGAAGAGAATGAAGATAGAGAGAGCGAGATCAAAGAAGAGACAGTGAAGCAAAAAGCATACAACAGAGAGCCGAGTTGACCTAAGGCAGCATCGAGCAGACAGAAAGCTTGAGAGGTTCAAGCAAACCCTGAGATCTGTAAAGAATTGAGTGCCACATTGGGCTTCTCCCATTAAAGACCAGAGAGGTCAAGTTCTGGTAAGGAAAAGAGTCTGTGTACTCTAGTGGCTTGGGGGATCCAAGAACCACCCTACCAAACATTATCTGTTTCAAGAGACTCAAATTGAGCTCCTCATTGTAAATCTCTGTTTTAAAGACACAATAAAAGAAGGCCACCACTGAAAGCTCTACCGGAGACGTAGCCCTGGAGAATAGGGTGAACTCCTTATTAAATTTATTATGTTCTTGCATTTGCTTACTATGTTTCTCTTACTGTTTTCCATTCTTCCAGTGTTTGTGTATTTCGCAATCTGATCGATCCGTTGCCTAAAATAACATAGACACACACTAGCACATGAGTCTGTAATACCTTCATTTATTAATCAATTAACTGAGGTCACTCACGAGTGATTATAAAATCAAGTGGTGTCAAAGCTTTAGGCTATTAAGGTTAGACAATATTGTGTTATTTAGTTGTTGAATGCTAACTAGATCAAAGCTCAAATTAGGAGAAGGAGAGTTGGTTGAAACTAATCCTGAAATTGAGAGAGTCTATCCTCTGAAGACAATGTCAGAGGAAGGTTCTATGGGGCCAGACCCTCAATTCATAGATAGTTTCCTAGCCATAAAGTCCATGGTAGAAGAAATGTATAGGGACTTTAGAAAACATAAGGATGAAGATTCATTAGGCTCTAAGTAAGACAAAGGAGAAGATGAGTCACATTCCCATGACCACTCAAAAGTCAAAGGAAAGAGGAAAGATTTCTCACACCTCCTGATAGCCCTAAAAAGAAAACATCTTTGATCAAACTAGATGTTAAATTTGATTTACCTATATATGATGGAGAGTTGAATGCAGAAAAGTTGGACAATTGGATTAGGCAATTTGATGTTTATTGCAGAGTGCAAAATATCAACTCAGACAAGAGCAAGATTCAGCTGGCAAGCCTACGCCCTGGAGGCACTACCTTGGTTTGGTGGGAAGGCAAAACCCAAGCTAACATGAAAAGACATGGTAAGACCATCTCTGTCTGGAGTGAATTTGTTTCTGCAATCAAAAAGCAGTTCTATCCATTGGCCTACATACAGCAAGCCATGATGAGTTGGCAAACTCTTTGACAATTGAAAGGGAAAAGTGTGCAAGGGTACACTCAAGAATTTAGAAAGAGAGCATTGATTCTAGGAAACTCATTAGACTCACCTAAGACTCTGTTGAAGTACATTGGTGGTCTACACAACTACATGAGGCACACCATCCTCATGTTTAATCCACTAGTATAGATGAGGTATCTATACAAGCTACTCATCTAGAAGCTAGAGGAATGAATGGAAGTCCAGAAGTTGGGGGATCATCCCAACCCACTGCAAGCAAGAATAAGGAGAAAAGAAAGCAGAAGTAGAAAACAAGGAAGGCTAACACTGCACAGAAAAGCAAGGCTTCATGCACTCACTGGAAAAAGGATGGGCATGATGATGAGCATTGTTGGATTCTACATCTTGAGCTGAGACCTAAGAAGTTCGAGGGCAAGAAGAAGAAGAATGTTGCAGCTCTTCAGAAAGATTTGGAGTCAAACTCAGGAGATGAAACAACCATTGTAGCCACAGGTATAAGGGGTAATAATTCTGAAGCATCTACTAGTAATTTTTCACAATATACTATTGATGAAGAAAATGAGAGAGAAAGACATGAACTTTTCCATATTCAAGTTATTTCCAAACATCAAAAGATTGATACTTTGTTTGATAGTGGCTCACAAGTAAATTTTATTTCTAAAGCGATTGTAAAGAAGTTGGGATTAGTTACTACACCTCACAAGAAACCATACCCATTAGGATGGTTAAATGATAAAGCACAACTACAAGTGACTAGACAATGCAAACTCAGGTTTTCTTTTGGGTCAACATTTGTAGATGAGGTTGAGTTAGACATAAGTCCTTTGGATATATGTGGAATTTTTTTAGGAAGTCCTTACTTGTATGATAGGAAAGCTATTTTGTATAGAGCTCAGAACAAGTATCTACTTGTTAAAGATGGAATCGAATACTTTGTAAGAGCTCATAAGCTCAAGAATAACTATACTCTCATAAACTCAGGGCAGATGAAACGAATGATAAATTCATACAAACAATTCTTACTGATGGTTGTAGAGGAAAAGAAACCTGATAAAACCAATGTATTTGAGGGTTGTAATACTAAATAGCAAGCTAATTTAGAAAATGTTGTTTCAGAGTATGATATCTTGTTTCAAGAACCTAAAGGTCTTCCACCCAAAAAGGAAATAGTACATGATATTATTTTGCAGCAAGATGCTCCATTGCCTAACATTGGAATGTACAGGCTGTTTGCTTTAGAGAATGCTGAAATCAAGAAGCAGGTGTAGGAGTTACTCGAGAAAGGGTTCATCAGACCTAGCACATCACCATGTGGGTCACCATTGTTTTGGTGAGAAAGAAAGATGGCTCGTGGAGAATGTGCATCGATTACTGAGCACTGAATAAGATAACAATCAAAAATCGTTATCCCCTTCCTTGCATAGATGATCTTTTAGATCAATTGAAAGAAGTTGTTTATTTCTCCAAGCTAGACTTGCACAATGGATACCATCAGGTCAGAGTTGCAGAACAAGATGCATGGAAGACTGCTTTCAAAACAAAGCAGGGTTTGTATGAGTGGTTGGTTATGCCTTTTGGCTTAACTAATGCTCCTGCTACTTTCATGAGATTAGTGAATGATGTACTCAGACCTTTTCTTGATGATTTTGTTATTATGTATCTAGATGACATTCTGATTTTTAGAAAAACATGGGAAGAACACTTAAAGCATGTTAAGCAGACACTAGATGTTTTGAAAAGAGAAAAACTTCATGTTAAACTCACAAAATGTGAATTTGGAAAAACATCTCTGAATTATTTGGGTCATATAGTAGGGGGTGGTGGATTGAAGATAGATCCCTCTAAGGTGGTAGTCATTGTAAACTGGCCTAAACCCAAATCTGCTACAAAAGTTAGAAGCTTCTTAGGAGCAGCACAATATTGGAGGAAGTTCATTTCTAACGTTTCCTTAATTGCAGCTCCCTTACATGCTTTAACAGGATTGAACAAGGTGTTTCAGTGGGGAGGCAAACAACAGAAAGCCTTCGACACCTTGAATAGTACAGCACCTGTACTAACACTGCCTGATATTCAAAGACCATTTGAGATCCAAACAGATGCCAGTGACTATGCCATGGGAGCAGTGTTGACACATCATGGTAAACCCGTATGTTATCGTTCTGAGACTTTTAATCCTGCAGTAGTTAACTATCCTACATATGATAAAGAATTGTATGTATTAGTTCAGAGTGTGAAAAAGTGGGAACATTACTTAATGGGAAAAGAGACAGTAATACATATTGATCATCAACCACTTCAATATCTACACTCCCAAACTAAGTTGCAACAATCAAGACACTATAGATGGATGGGTTTTCTACAACAGTTTCATTTAGTCATCAGATATAAAAAGGGCATACACCATAAAGTTGCAGACATGTTATCTAGACCTATTATAAATGCATATACTATACTTAAGCATAATTCTGTGCTACATGAAAGCTACATTGAACAATATGCTCAAGATATAGACTTTAAAGAAGTATATGCAACTTTAAGTCAAGGCAAAGAAGTAGAAGAATTGGATTATCATATAAAGGACCAACTCTTATACCATTGTGGGAAGTTATGCATTCCACAAATTGAGAGAGTAAAGATAATTAGAGAAGCACACACTTCTCTGATATCAAGTCACTTTGGGGTAAGTAAAACAGTTGCATAGCTACAAAGATTTTGTTATTGGCCAAAAATGAACAAAACAGTTTCTAAATATGTAAGAGGGTGTACTATGTGTGCTAAAAGCAAGCCCAACAATAGAAAACTAGGCTTGTACACTCCATTACCAGTTCCTTCTCACCCTTGGGAAAGTGTTTCCATGGATTTTGTTGGAGGACTGCCTAATTCTAGGAAAGGTCATGATTATCT
>APFE031609150.1:71493-110928 GCA_000404065.3 Pinus taeda
GGGTTCATTTTGGATTACCCACTTCCATTGTATCTGATCGAGACACCCGATTTGTGGGGAAGTTTTGGTCAAGTCTATTGGAACTGATGGACACCAAACTAAAGAAAAGCACAGCTTTTCATCCACAAACTGATGGCCAAACAGAAGTAGTCAACAGGACAGTGATCCAGTTGCTCAGAGGATATTGGAGCAAATGTCCTAAGCTTTGGGATGAACATTTGTGTTATGTGCAGCATGCTTACAACAGAGCGAAACATTCTTCCACACAGAGATCTCCTTTTGAGACCTATTTTGGTTTCACACCAAGGTCTCCTTTGGATTTTGTCTTTGGTAAAGATACCACAGTTGATGGACACAGTGGTGTGGACAGGGAAACTAGGTTCATTGAACAGATCCAAGAGATCCACCAGGCAAGTACAAGAACAGCTGGAAAAGAGCCAAGCCAAATACAAGGCAAGGCATGACAAGCATCGGACGGAGCATAGTTTCCAAGTTGGTGACCAAGTCTGGCTGTATATCAGCAAGGACAGGATGCAAGGTGAAGATAAAAAGCTAAAGCCTATCAAGTATGGACCCTTCAAGATACTTGAGAAGATTGGTGAAAATGCTTTTCGCCTTGATTTACTAGCTTACATGCACATCTACTCAATCATAAATGCAGATTGCTTAAGATTGTTTGAATCCTCTCTAATTGAGGATCCTGAAGAGCAAAGTTAATTGCCTTCTATTGATGACCTGCTACTTGAATATCTTAATGAATTGCAGGAAGACACAGTTTTGTACATGAAGGTGAGGACGATGCATAGAGGAGATGTTGAGTACCTCAGAGTAGGGCTCAAGGGTTCAAAGCCAAGCAGTGCAAAGTGGATAGAGATTGGACAAGTGAGACAATTGTACCCTCACTTAGTCGATGCTTGAAAACCAACTTTTGGTGGTCAAAAAGCTTTTTCAGTGGGAAGGCTATGATCCGAATTGGATCCATGAAGATTATCAAAGTGCCATGACTGTGTTAAGATAGGACAGACTTCGAATTTATGAACACAGAGCGATCAGGAAGACCTCTGGACAGTGGCAGATTGCAGCCAGCAAGGAACAACGACGACCTCGGTCAAAGCGCACTGGCCGAGGCCCATAGAGTCCGCGTAGGAGGCAAAACTAGCACTTGGGAAACTTGGATCGGGAAATGGAGGCCATTTCTGATGCGCGATTAGCACTTAACGCTAATCACACATCATTAGGAAAAACCCCTTAAGGAGGAAAGGCCCTGAGCGCTCCGTCACATGGGAAGCTGGGAAACCGTGGGGAAAGCGCTAGGGCGAAAGGCGGGTCCCACACTCCAAAACCGGCAGTATATTGGGGGCACCCTTGGGCGGTAAGCGGATTTGGCTGAAATCGAGCAATTCCATCCATCGCATGATGCGTGTCCGGCGGATAAGAGAGAAAACTACCGCTCATCACATGCTAATGATCGAGTAAGTCAACCACACGAAATGAGCGAATATTGTAGGATTTGGGGACTCCAGATATGACGGTGGAGATTGCGCCCGATAGAGGGACTGTATTTGATAGGGGAATTAAGCCGCAGCATAAAGAATTTTGAAGTCTGATTTGACCGCTGAGTTGGCGGATGAGTCATTCCACAATGTAACTAAATTACTGAACCATCGAGGAAGAGCTGGCGCAGTTCGTGAGAGGACAGGTGGCCACTTCCCTGTGGACGATGGCGATGACGCATAGGCAGGGAACTCCAAATGAACAGTAGCAGGCGAACTGAAGGGGTGGAAGAGGAATCGAACAGTCATGAGATAGATGAACAGACAGATAACATAACACATGAAGAAGAAGAGAAAAGAAGAGAACGAAGACAGAGAGAGCGAGAGAAAAGAAGAGACAGTGAAGCAAAAAGCAGAAAACAGAGAGCCGAGCTGACCTAAGGCAGCATCGAGCAGACAGAAAGCTTGAGAGGTTCAATCAAACCCTGAGAGGATCTGTCGGGAATTGAACACCACAATGGGATTCTCCCATTAAAGACCAGAGAGGTCAAGTTCTGGTAAGGAAAAGAGTCTGTGTACTCTAGTGGCTTGGGGGATCCAAGAACCACCCTACCAAACATTATTTGTTTTAGGAGACTCAAATTGAGCTCCGCATTGTAAATCTCTGCTTTAAAGACACAATAAAAGAAGGCCACCACTAAAAGCTGGACTGGAGACGTAGCCCTGGAGAATAGGGTGAACTCCTTATTAAATATGTTGTGTTCTTGCATTTGCTTACTGTGTTTCTCTTACTATTTTCCATTCTTCTAGTGTTTGTGTATTTCGCAATCTGATCGATCCATTGCCTAAAATAACATAAACACACACAAGCACATGAGTCTGTAATACCTTCATTTATTAATCAATTAACTGAGGTCACTCACGAGTGATTATCTAATCAAACGGCTTATGTTTTCATGTGTTGATGATTTTCATGTTCCTCTTCTTTACAGCATGCGGATGTATTCATTTATGTTCTTTTAAAAATGCAATTTAACACATCACGAAAGTAAAAGGTCTTGGAAGGTTCCTTTGTCACACTCGGACCTAGATCAAGTGGTATCGGAGTTGTCTTTGCGTTGATGAGAATTGTAGCGTGAACAATGGAATGTGCACCGACAGAGGATGAAAAAACGATGTACGAGACCATGCTCAACATCTCCAAAAGAGTGGAAATCATGTATGAAACTCTACAGAAAGAGACAAAGGAAAAGGAGTGATTGAAACTTCAATTGCAAGCCACAGAAGAGGCCCTGGAAGAACTGAAGCAAAACAAACAAAATCTTCAAACAGAGAACGCCGAATTGAAGATGCATCTACATGAAGAGAAAGAGGAGAAACATAGTTTGCTATGACAGCTGCAAGAAAACGACAAGGCCTTGGAAAAGTTGCAGCATGACCCATGTGAGGTAAAAAGTAGTTCTCCATCTTCATGTATGTTTCCTGATGATGATTTCGCTATTTTTGAAAATCATACCACAGGAATTGGCTCCAAACTGTTGAAGAGAATGGGGTATGAAGGAAAAGGCTTGGGTGTTAATGGCCAAGGCATTGTGAACCCCATCAAATTAGAAGAATTACCTCGTCAGGTAAGACTTGGGTATGTCAGAAAGGAAGTTGGGGAGTGCACCACGACAATTAGTGAACGAGCAACAACAGATGATGAGAAACCCTCATTAGTTCTTTCCAAATCGAAAGAGGAGGTAAAAGATGTCAATTTCCTTTCAGTTTCGTCTTCCCATAGTATGAGATATGTTGGATATTTGAAGATCCCAATTACAGGGACAAACATGAGGCTCCTTACAAGGAGGAGGCACGAGGAGAAAGAAGAACTTGGTGTCAATAACCAAGGCATAACTCAACCTTTGGAGGTTGTGCACAAACATCGATTTGCAAGCTCGAGATACACTAAAGGAGAGTGCTCAAAGGTGTCAGAGTCGTCCGAGACATCGTTGAAATTGTCGAGGAAATAGAATGATGGGAACACATCCCCACCATCCCATGGTAGTGCCCATTGCAGGGAGAGAGCTGAGGCAAGCTCTCATCGCCATACTGACATCAGAGACAACAAGGGAAGGTATAACCACTTTCGATCTTTGAATGTTCATTTCGATTATGATCATGTTGATAATAATGAACGTAAAACATGGCATTGAAAAACATGCATCTTTTGTGGATTACATAACCATACATTTTCTAAGTGTTGGAAAAGAATGGTAGCACACAAAAGGATGAGGCGTGAAAGACCCTCTCAATAGCATGAAAAGAAATAGGTTAAGCACATATGGAGGAAGAAAACCTACTACAGTCATTGCGATAAAAGTGGTCATCGAAGAGCCACTTGTTGGAAGCTCCATCCAGAGGAGCACCTTAAAGACAAAGTGTTTGTCCGTGAACCAAGTGAAGTAGTTGTTCGACAAGCAAAACCACCACAAGGAGGTGACCTATTCACATTGATAAGTGAAAAATGATTTCTAGACATGTTGTCATTTCATGGTCGTGCTTTTGTGAATCACTTTTTTCATTTTACAATGTAAAAGTGATGATGTGCTTTCCATCACTTGTTCAGCAACAATGATGTCTAGTCTTATTTTTGTGTCGGATGTTGAACTAAGAAAGTGATGTCGTGTTTCCATCACTTGTCAAAAAGACAATAGTGTTTGGCCTTATGTTTGTAGATCATGTGTTGTAGTGATGATGTGTTTTCCATCACTTATTGAAGCAACAATGATAGATTGGCCTTGTTGTCATAGTTGAGGTCTTGCATCCATCTTCATGTAAACTTGACCACTGAGTATGTGTTATAAACTCGTGGCAAGTGGGGGAGTTTGGGTCATTAGTTGGTCATAAAATTTAAGCATGTAATTTGCAAAACAATGTACTACAAGTTGCAGAGGTGGTAGGTGTCAGATCATCGCTTAAGGCTTCGAAGAACAAAGGTGAAGGAGATGGAAGCGAGGCCTTTCAGGATGCTTGTGATGTAGACAAGGTACAAAGAAGTTGCAAATTATTTTTCATGCTTTTGGAGGACCAAAATCTCCTCAGTGGGGAGGAATTATCTAGGTGGCTCCAGAGACACACAGGACAAAGAGGGCTTATGAATGCTCAAAAATCAAATTGCTCAGAATGATGTCGATCCAGGACCAGAACGTAGATCTCATCATCCTGATCATGAAGGTGTGAACGGTTCGTCAATCCGAGTCTGTATGCGAAAGTTAGTAGTCAAAGTTGGGTTGACTTTTTTATGACTAGGCAGGCTTAAGGAGGCCACAATTTGGACTTTTTCTGGCCACCAGATTCCGGCCAACCTAGGCCAGATTCCAGGCGAAATTGTGGGGTCGTTAAAATCACTCCTACAGCTAAAATTCTAATTTCTTAAAAATGGCATTTTTTTGTTATAAAAACAAAATGTATGTATATATATATATATATATATATATATATATATATATATGTATATATGTATATAATTAAAGGGGGTGGGGGCCACCAACCCCACCACCCCCATCCACCAACGATTCACCATATTAAGGTGAGGCTGGCGGGAGTTGAACCTGCCCAGCCACGTGGGTCGGCCCACCGGGCGACCTCGTAACAAATCACACCCCACATATAAAACAACCAATGTATATTATACACAGCCCACACCATATATGATATCAATACAAACAACGAATGATGGAGATGGGTACAGTGGGTGGGCCCAACCCAACCAAAAACTTAATTAAAAATTTTATTCGTTGGTCATGTATAAAAAGGGAGGAGGCAGGGTTTGACCACGCGACCTCCCCCTTAATAAATGGATCATAAACCAACTCAGCCAACTAACTTATTGGTAAATCCACCCAGAAAAAATTATATTAACCCAGATTTCTTCAGTGCACGAGGAGGCAGAGGAGGAACCAGGAGCAGGCATGCCAATCGAGACGAATTAATTTTTAATGCAGGTGGAACCATGAATTTTGCAGGAGGGCCAAATTTCCACTTTGTCAGAATTTGACAAAGTTTATATGGTTTCAACACCTCTCGACACCACGAACGCAATGGCGTTGTGCGTTTCTCCATCAGGGCTCTGCATTTTTCAATATGCATGTGGAACCATGATCGTTGTAAAAACAGGGAGCAGAACCATGATCCTTGCAATTTTCCCGAAAAGGTAATTTTTCTCCATGTCGGAATATAGTCAAGTTTATACTTGTTTTTCATGGTTTTCTGCAGGGATCGCAATGGTGAAGTCAGATTCACCTTTGGAGTTGCAGATTTCCAATCCACCCATGGAGCAGAATCTATGAGGAATCTAGGGGAATCTAAAAGGTTCCTTGAGCCCCAGATTCTCAACTTCTTAGAATTCAAAAATTGGACAGTCAATTTTTCACTATTCAACGTCACAAATCTGATGGTGTGTTTAGATTTCTCATTCTCTCATTCTATTCTTCAGCCACTTTTCTAAGTAGAATGCAGGTGTCAACATCCATGTGTGAGCAGTCATGCGATTGATGCCATGAGATCGATGGTCCGAATAGCTTCAGCAGTTTGACATCTGCTTCTTCAGATGGCCCTTGGTTGTGAGGTATATGCAGTTTTCATGTACTTCTTTTGCGATGCATTGTGCTGCACATGTCCTTGATTGATTTTTGATGTGGGAACCTGTTTCTTACTCATTTTTATGATTCCTGCTTGATGTGACGCGGAATCACCTATGTGATGTACTTGTTGTCATGATTCATCATGTTGTGTTTTGAGATCCCTTTGTTGTATGTTGATGGGATACTCATGTGTCACCATGCAAGTTTTCTTTGAGACCCCTTTTATGCCACGTTTGAGGGATGCTCATCATGCATGAGTTTTGTGTCATACTAATAGGAGTCTTTTGACTGAGAGTTCCTGTAGTGGAACATCTCTTAGAGCCACTCCTGCGTGAGGGAATTTTCCTTGTATGATTGAGACATCATCTCTTGTGTACATCATCACTATTGACAGCACTTAATGCAGCAGCCTACACCATCTTGACACCAGGGCCCAAAGACGTAGTCCCTCCTGGACGAACTCCGTTATCAATGACTTATGTTTTCATGTGTTGATGATTTTGATGTTCCTCTTATTTACAGCATGCAAATGTATTCATTTATGTTCTTTTAAAGATGCAATTTAACACATCACAAAAGTAAAAGGTCTTGGAAGGGTCCTTTGTCACACCCAGACCTGGATCACTGATGGTCTCCCAATCTCAAGTTGATCTTAGAGAACATTGTTGTTCCCTTTAATTGATCAAACAATTCATCAATCCTCAGCAAATGGTAACTATTCTTGATTGTTACCTTGTTCAACTACCTATAATCAATCTACAATACGAGAGTATCATTTTTCTTCTTTACGAACAAATTTGGTGCACCTTGTTATCACTCCGATATTTCCTTTGAAGTAATAAGAAGGAAAAACCAAAGGTAACCACAATTTGCTTTTAAATATCATGACCTAGCCTTCCTGATGCTCAGAGAGGGCTCTCTCTTTAAAATTTAACTTTGTTTTAGTTAAGATGTTTTAGGCTAGCTATGATTGTTCTAAGGGTGTTTGACTTGTGTTTGAGATTGGTGGTGGCATCTACTTAGACAGATGGATAAATTGATGTCTTTTAGACCATTGGGCTATGGAGTCAACTAATAAGGAAGCAGAACTAGATTAACTCATGAAAGGGGATGTTCCAAGGGCAAGATAGCAGAGTGTATTTCAGATGTTTGAGACATAGAGGTGAAAAGGTTTCACTCGGGGTGAGAGAGAAGTTAAGGGTTCTCAGACCCAGATAATGAATGCGGAAGGAAGGGGTAATCGAAATCAAAGGGCAGTTAAGAATCCTTTAACCTGGATTATTCATGAAATCAATCTAAACCAAAGAGAAATTAAGAATTCTTTAATTTAAATATCAGAAGAAAACATTCAAATGCTTAACTATTAAAACAGATTGTGATTTAAACAAGTTCTGAAATATTATTCAAGTTATAGCATTTAGATTGAAACACATATAAGATTATGAATAACTTTGAGAAAAATGACAATAACATATGAAAATACTTGTCTGAAATTCACTCAACACATGAATCCTTGGAAAAGTCTGATCTTTATTAGTCAATCTAGCTTGTTGCCTCATCAACTGATACAATAACCTTCTGGGTCTTCTTGATCAAACAGTATATAGAAATGTCTAATAGAATCCACCTGAAAATACTTCAGATGAAGAAGTACTTATACAAATTCTAAACTGAAATATTTTGAAAAAATATCAAGGCTGGTTTTACAAATATCTCAAACTCTTTTACATTAATAGAACTTAAATAAAGGAAACTCAAAACTAATGAATCTATTTGGCACTATATTTATGGATTGATGGTGACAAATAAGAGAAAGTCGAATTTGATAGCAACTCTTAATTGATGATGAGGCTTCCAAGTCACTAACTACCTCCTTCCTTTGTGCATTCTACCCCAGAAATTATGCAAAATTAGGGTCCAGTGATACCCTTGAATATCTCAATACAAGATAGAGATGTAAAAAGTGAAAGAGGTTATTGTAGATAATTATGTTAATGAGATAAACCTCCTTCAGTTTCCCAAAATTCAGCTCCAGCAGTTCGCAATATTCTTTACAAAAATATGTCAAAAACAGGACTTTGCATAGTCCGAAAACTAGGCTCTGGAGATATGCATTTATCTCCCTTTTTGTAATACCTATGTAAAACGTGAGATAGGTTTTTGTATATTGGCATTTTAGGAACACAAAACTCCTCTAGTTTCTCAAAATGAATCTTGTATTGGCCACAATAGTTTCTGCAAAATTATGACTTAAACAGGAAATTTCTGGAAAATGTACCATTCCTACTCTGATTTCATCTTTTAACCTTAATTTTCTTTTAACTGTTTTTACCTTTACTTTGGATAAACTTCATTGTTGCTGGTGAAAGTGTCTTCATCTCTGTTTAATCCTTCCTGCCTCCATTTTTACTTTTACTGTTTACCATTATTTCTCTATTTTTTCATCTATCTTCACTTTGACATGAATTTATTTTATCTGTATGCTTTGTAATTGTCTTCCATGTTGTTCGTCTTCCCGCTGGCTGATTTTATTGACTTTGATTTTTCAATCTGATACACTTTTACTGATACTCTTTCATCTGGCTGATTTATCTTTTTCCTTTTACTGTGCATTTTGGACTTTCATTGTAACCTTTTGACTTTTACTGTACATTTTCAAATGAGAGGGTCGTTCTGGTTTTTCTCAAAATACCTGGAAATTGGTGAATTGGATTGCAAATTGGTTTGAATGGTGATTGCAGAATTTTGAATGGGCTTTGGTATGGACTGAGAGCTTGATTGGGGTCTCTACAACTTCTTCAGGAGTGAAATTAAGGTCAATTGGTGATTTCAACGTTTGAAGGTGTCGCAATGGCTTGTAGAGGTTTTACAAAGAAATTGATCAAAAAAGGCCGAATAGGGCTTCTCGGCCTTTTTATTGAACGGTTATTTTTTGGCGGGTGAATTATGAATGAATAGTGGGCGGTTTTTCGGGTTGGGCAGGGAGGCGATTTTTCCAAGCCATCGCACCGCTTTATCAAGGAGGCGGTATTTTAGTGAGGTCACCCGATCTACCTTAATGCTTGACACGTAGCAGACGGGGGTCTAGGAAATACTACTTTATCGGGCGAGTAAAGGTCGAATATCGAGTGAACCTGATATGGCTGTGAATCGTTAGATTCGGGAGCTGACAATCGAACGGTAGTCAGGTGACAGATTAGCACAGATGAAATGGGCAAAGGTTTTTTTTTTTGGGGGGGGGGACTTTAATTAATGGTGGTTTGTGATTATTCTGGAGTTAAACACAGGATTAAATGATCGGATGGGGTTAATGGAGGGATTATATTAACTTTAAGGAGAATTGGTGAGTTAAGAGGGTTTTGTCAGGGGGATAGGGTAAAAATATAGTTTATAGTTAAACTAAGGGTAGGGGTAATATATACAAGGATTTATTTATATACGAGGAAAAAGGGTATATCGGGAGCTATATTATTAAGTTAGGAATTAATATGAACTGAAATGAGCAGAATGAAAATAATACTAAGTATAACGTAATATTTGAGCTTTTCCTTTTCATACACTTATACTAGGGATAAAATCTTTTTGTGGGTATTTTGAGTGAAATGGAATTTAACATGGGGTTTTTTTACTTTTCATAGGCAAATGGAGTTTAACTTTAGGAAAAGGGGTTTTATTAGGGTAATGAAGGGAAATGACTTTTATGAAGGGAATTCTAACACTTGATGTCCATAATTCATTAAGTCGAGGGTCCAGTCCCACCAAAAGTCAGAGAAATGCTCTAAGCCTTTATGACTTGAAGGATTTTTAGTACTAGAACATACTTGTGGATGGGGAAATTAGTAAGTATAGGGATGAAATGAATGAGGGGAAGTCAATTAAATCAACTTGTAAACCTCTGTTTTTTCTTTCTTAATTGCTCATGCACACTGAAGCATATGATTAAGCATGATAAATGTGCTTTTGTCCAATCAACTTTATACTTCAGCAACCTTTCTTCTACTTACCCTAACATTTTTTCTTCATTTTGGTGAGTGCACTTAAGCTAGCGAACCCTTTTGTTTCCTTTTCTTTTATAAAACAAACTATCTACTTCTAACCTTATATCTTCCAAGGGCTCAGATTAAACTTATGAGCACATTTTATTTTCTCTACCTATCTAATGATCTGCCAAGATTAAGTTGTCTGGTCAGATTTTATTCTCTAACTATAAACATAAAATTCAAAGCATGAAATAGTCAAGATTAAGCAGTTTGACTACCATGGGTTGTGGCATGTATGACAAGTTGCACACAACCATTATTTGCAGAAGACGTAAAATATTAGTGGCATTTAGACTTGCACACTTTCATAATCTGGTTTTGTGTTTAGGGTTCATATATTTTCATTTTTTTGATCTTTTCTTATTCTTTTTGTCCTTTGGTATTTCTTTTAGGACACGCCTTCTTTACATTTTAAAATTTTTGATATGGAAAACATTTGCAGAAATCAAAGGTATGTACAATATTACAATAGTTACTCTCAGCCAATTCAAAATTATAAATCCTATCACTATAGGACTCTAACATCCCAACGCGATACACTTGGCCTAATGTATCCCTTGTCAAGCATCTCCTTTAACTGCAAATTCAACTCTACCAACTTAGGTGTGTTCATCTTGTAAGGTGATTTTGATGTTGGAGTTGCCCATGGCACCAACTCAATAGAAAAGTCTACCTCCCTGTGAGGTTGCGACTCTATAATGTCCTCAGGTTATACATTCTGAAACTGTTGCAAAACTGGGTACCTGCATAACACATCTGCATCCTCAACCTCCTTAATTTTATCATTAGAAATGTGCAATGCAAACATCACAACCTTTTTTGCAACTATGCTTAGCCTACATAGCGGTAACCATCCTCACTGATGTAGGCTTCTTCTTCCCCTGCAAAGTCCTCTTTTCCCCACTATCATCCACACACTCATTGGCCTTGTCGAAGCAGTCCATTTTCGTCATATGAAGGTATAACCAATCCATACCCAAAAGCATACTATATGATCCCAATGGCAATACATTCAAGTGTGTTGTTGTAGACATGCCATTTAACTCAAATGCACAAGCTCTCACCCAATGGTGAACTCTCTTCTTCGTACCTGTAGCCAACTGCACCAACCAAGATTCTGCATGCACTTCTTTTCTCAAACCACACTTATCCACTAGGTTAGGATTAATATAACTATAGTTAGATCCATGTTCAATCAAAATATAAACAACTTGATCACAAAGCTTACCGTCCATCTCAATGATCGATGCTTGATGATCTGCCTACTTGTTTTTCACAGCTACATAGATCCGAGGAATGTTATGGCCAACATCACCAATTGTATGTGCATCCTGAGCACTATAGATCTGGGGTCTAACACCACTCTGATACTACGGAAAATCCCTCTTACGATGATCCTTACCACATATCCAACACTGAAATGGTTCCCTACCACCACCTCTAGCTTGCTACTCTCCATGTCCCTTCTCAGCTGTATTAAATATCTTATAAGGAACTACATTTTCTTTCTCACTTGCATCTTGAGGTCTTCCTATCTTTGGTGGCCATTTTCCTTTAGCTTTCTCATCTATTTTAATTCATGCTTAGGCTCAACTTTGCGCTTCGACTTCTCATAACAATGTTTCAACTTTCAGATGGCCTCCTCCAATTATCTAAGCTCATCGAACTCAACCCGATATTTATATGTGACTGGCAGTCCACTAATGAATCTCTGAACCTTGGCCTTCTCCTCCTTGAGGTAAGGAACATACCTGAACAACTCTGAAAACCTGTTAGTATACTCATCATCTATCATAGAAACTATCCGCAACTCATAAAACGCCTTAGCCCTGTCATCATAGTACCTCTCCGACAAGTACTTCTTCTTGAAGAACCTTTTAAATCCATTCCAAGTCAAATCCTCCTCATGTATACGTTTGGCATTCTTCATTTCTTACCACCAAATATTCGCTTTACCTATGAGACTCAAAGTGGCTATCTTTGCTTTCATGTTTTTTGAATGATCATGCAATCATAAGAATTTATTCATACCAAGAAACCATGCCTCTGCATCCTTTGATTTCTTCATATCTCCATCAAAGGTAGGTGGATTTTCTTTCTTAAACTCATCTGGAAAGTATCCCCTATCACTCCTCCTATAAGGATGACAACAATGATGGTCATGATGCTTGTCAAAACCAAAACTGGAATAGTACCTGTGTTCATCACCTCTCCTATCTGAAGTGTCCAACAACCTGCCATCTTTAATTGTGTTAGATCTATTCGACCTATGTCTACTAGGATACCTATTGCCATATGCCTCATTAATTATGTCCTGATGTCCATGGTTGATCCGAAGTGGTCCTTATCGCCACAAATCTAACAAACTCTGAAGTAGTATCACATTCACCTCTGCTTGTTTCTCTTATGCCTACATGATTTTGTCATTGGCTTCTTTGCAACTCCTTATTTCTTCCTTAAATATTCTCAATATGTCTACCAAATCAGAAGAGTGCCTTGCACCACGCTACACATCTGATGCATAGGGAGATTCTATGTAGTCTACTACCTTGCTAGCCATTTGATCTCTTTCCTACAAGGCATACTATGTCAGCTAAACCAAATCACAATAAACCAACGTACTTAGAATAATTCGGGGAGGATACCTTGTCTAAAAGATTTTCAAATCAACGTGATACATGTATAACATAAACACAATAGCATATAGACATATACTGAATAAGTGCATCAATGTATAAACATCATTTTTGCTATGGTCCAATCATCAATGCAAGGCCATATCAACAATGCATGTTATGACCTCATGCATGACAACAGCCATTACTCCATTGCACACATTCCCACATGCAATTATCAAAATGCATAAGTAATGCTTAATCAACTAAACATACGTATGAACACATGTAGTCGAGCATAAGTGATAAATTCTTGTAACCAACCTACAAGACTGATACATGTAATCAAAACATTCAAGAATGCACCTAATATACAAAGATGTAGCAAGCAACATATAACCATATGCAACCAGTCATATACTTTCGACGATGCATCTCACAAAATCACATCAAGTTCCTCATGATAACCTTGCTACAATCATGATCAACATGATGCAATGCAACAAGTAAGTGGAGTGCAAGTGTAAGAGACAGACATGCGACTAACATGCATGCATGACCAACACATTCACTCGAGGAGAGCACAACCATGCTCTAATACCAATCTGTAGTATCAGATACGACCCAAAGAGAGTGCAACCTACTCTGATACCAATTTGTAACACCCCCTCCTCCCAGGCCTAACCAAGCAACCGACCAGCTGAGGTAAACATGCGGTGAGAGAGGCTACTATCAGGGATTCAACCTCCTTAGTACCTTAAGGAAATGGCATCGATGGAACACCTTAAACAAATCCATCCACATCAGCAACAACACCCCCAGGAGACATGTTAGCCACTCAGACATCTTGTCCTTGAGTCCCATTAATGTTTTAAGCCTTTTAACCCCTGGTCACTCTCATGTTATAGGCAAGACAATGTCTGGAAGCCAAATTCGCTCTCACAAGCCCATGTGCCAGCATCCCTATTGATCTTACTGGTATCCTGTACAACTTATTGCCCAAAGTAATAATCACAGAGTGAGGTCTAGACTCATATACATCATGTCGCTTTCCACAAGTATGGTTGTTCTAATAATTCATTCCATGTGCATGGATGCTTCGAGTTGTAAATCCGTAGAATGTGTATGACCATATTGTTGACAAATTTTGTTTGGCCATCAGTTTGGGGAGGGAAAGTCGTGGACTTAGTGAGTTTGGTATCCAGCATCGACCAAAGACTTGACCAAAATGCACTTAGGAATCTGTTGTCTCGATTAGAGACAATGGACTATGGGATCCCAAAGTGTACCCACACTTGCTCAAAGAAGAGCTTAATAGTGGCCTCTATTGTGATACTCTTCTTGCAAGCCGACATAATGGCCATCTTAGAGAATCTGTTGACGACCATGAAAACATAATCATTGTCGTGCTTAGTAGAAGGAAGGCCCGATATGTTATCCATGGAGATGGATTCCCAAGGTTGACTAGGAGTAGGCATAGGAGTATATAGGCCTTGTTTCTTAATGGTTAGTTTAGCAATGGCACAGGCAATGTAGGATTTAATGTACCTCCCAACATCCTGATGAAGGTTCGGCCAATAAAAATACTTTTACAATGTTGCCACTGTTTTCTCTACTCTGAAATTTCCATCGACCCGACTGTAGTGCATCTCCCAAATCATCTTGGCACACTTTCTTGAAGGAACACATATGTGCCCCAGGTGGCATAATAGTGCATCCCGGAGGTGAAAATTTTGAACTTACTTACCTTCCAGGAGTGTCTGGTATGTGCTACCAAATTTTGGATCGCTCTTGTAAATATGCAGCCACCCCAAAGTCTTGTGCCCACAGGAGTCGAGCACATTGATCAATTCCATGACTGGTGGTCGGCTGAGGTGGTCGGCTGAGGTAGTCTGCAACATTATTGTGCTACCCTTCTTGTACTTAATGTTCAAATGGAATTGTTGCAGGTATGTGGACCAATTTTGATGGCGATCATTCTACAACTTCCCATGTGCATGTATGAACTGCAGGGGTCGGTGGTCTATGTGGATGATCGTTTCCTTCCTCATAATGTAATGCTTCCATTAATGACAAGCCTGCATAATGGAATACATTTCTTTGTCGTAAGTGGGATACTTGCGGACTGTGTTTGAAAGTGTCTCACTATGGTAAGCCATTGGATGCCCTTACTAAGTAAGAACTGCACCAATAGCATAGTCGAGGTGTCTGTCTCAATCTAAATGGTTGTTGCAAGTCTAGTGATGTGAGCACTGATGCAGAGTAGAGACGATGCTTAAACTCGGAAAACGCCTTCTATTGGGTTTCGGACCAAAAAAAACTTTGCTTTCGCTCTGCCCTTGCTGACTTGAATTAAAGGCCAAGTGATATGAGAGAACCCCAACATGAACCTGCAGTAGAAATTGGAAGACCCAAAAAGTTGTGGAGCTATGTTAGAGGGGTTGGGGCTAGCCAATCATGAATGACTTGTATCTTGGTTGGGTCCACATACACACCCTGCTCATCAATGATGTACCCCAGATATTGAACTTGGGTCATGCCAAAAGTAAATTTCTCCAAATTCACACATAGCTTGTGTTGTCGCAGGGTTTGAAGGACCTGTCAAATATGGCGGAGGTGCTCTTCCTAACTCTAGTTGAAGATCAAGATGTCATCTAAATACACCACCATGAATGCATTGGTGAAGGGTCACAAGATGTTGTCCATCAATCTCATAAAGTTTGCGGGGTCATTTGTCAAACCAAAAGGCATGACCAACCATTCGAAAAGGCCCTCCTTGGTTTTGAAGGCAGCCTTCCACACATCAAAGGGTTCGATGGGCACCTGGTGATAATCAAACTTTAAGTCAGTCTTGCTGAAATATTTGGCCCCCTTGAGATGGTCCAAAAGGTCATCAATCTGTGGGATTGGGTATCTATTCTAGATAGTGATCTTGTTCAACTCCTGATAGTTAATAAAAAGTATCCAAGTCCCGCCCTTCTTCTGTACCAATACAATCGGGCTCCCATAAGGTGATGAGATTGGCTTGATATGCCCTTTTTCCAACAGCTCCAGAATTTGCCTCTTGATCTCATCATTCTCCATAACAAAGCATCGATAGATCGTTCCATTAAGTGGTGGCATGCCCGAGGTCAGATCGATGGAGTTCTTGACCTAATAGTGTTGAGGTACTCCTATAGGTGAGGCAAAAATGTCCCTGTACTCCTCCACGACCTTGTGCATTTGCTGCTGCTGGGAGGAGGAGCCCTGTCTGGAATTCGTGGCCACAACCTTCTTCTTGCCCTCGGGGAGAATAATAAGGAAAATAAATTTCCTAGTATGGGAAATGATCTTACTGCATTGCTTTGCAGTGATCAAAGAGATGGCAGTAGGCGACGCTACCTACAGTATCCTGTACAACTTATTGTCCAAAGTAATAATCACATAGGGAAGTCTAGAATCATATGCAACATGTCGTTTCCACAAGTATGGTGGTCCTAATAATACATCTCAAACTTCAAGAGGAGAAACATCACACAGTACCTCATCTATGAAGGGTTTAATGCTGTAGGGAAGGCAACACTGCTCGCTGACGCGGGGATCTCATCCTTGGTGAAGCCACCTAATGGTGTACGATTGTGGATGTGATGTCGTTGATAGACCCAACCACTTCACGACCTCTACTGAAATGAGGTTCTTTTGGCTCCCGCTATCAACAATGAACTACAACAGAGAATCTTTCACCTACATCTATGAGTGGAAGAGGTGTTCCCCCTGCTCTGGATCTTAAGGCTCATTCTTCTAAATCTTGATGGTGGCCACAGTGGCACTGGGCTCCACATCAATGATCTGATTCCCTTTCTCATTCCCCTTGTCAGGTTTTGACTCAGAGTCGGAACATGCATCTAACTCAGAAGCCTTCAGCTCAGCCACCAGGGACTACTTAGCCCGACACTCACTTGTGCTATGAGTTGAGCTCTTATGGAACTCACACCGTTTTCCCATGTCCTTCTTTATCTTCGTGGTGTTGTTCTTTGCTTGTGGCTTCAGCAGTTGTCCTAGGTCACCTCGCCTTGGTTTTAGCCTTTGCTGTGTGGTTTGGGGGTGCCTTTTCCTTACTTCAGATTCACAGATCCAAAGTATCACTTCTTCTATTTAAACTTCTACTCAATCTTGACAATGTATCGGTATGCCGTGTCGAGTGAGGAGATGTCCAGGAACTCCATCTTGTCCTGGATGTACTTGTGTAGACAGCTACGATACTTGAGTACCAAATGCCACTCAGAATCCTTGATACCCAACTTCGTGCGGAGGGTATGGAAAACATTTGTGAACTCTGGCACATCTTGGTCCCTTCCTTGCCGTAGCATGGTCCACTTTATGTATTTATCTTCATAACTCCTAATAGGGTGATATTGTTCCTTGATGGTGTCTCAGAAAGAATCCCAAGTGGGTGCAGCTAACAACTGTGAGGATCCCCTCTCGTCCTTTTATTCACAATAGGTTTCTCACTAGTCCTTAGCATGTGGGACAGCTTTGAGAAGTGCAAAAGTAATATTTTCTCGATTGGAAAAGTCATGAATTGAAAAATATCCTTCCAATAGATTCAACCATTTATCTACGATGTCTGCATCTATTTGTCCCTCAAATACGGGAATATAGAAGTTAACTTATACCTTAAAAGGAGTGGTGCCTCCAGAATGGTTGTTGGATGAACATATGTCTCCTGTGGGTAGTTGTCGAAGGATATGGTCAAAGTTATCCATCATCCCGTTCCTTTATCGCTCAAGGGCTTCCTCGAGCAATATTTTGAAAAGATTTGCTACCTACTCGTCTTCCTTTTCTTCCGCCATGGGAGGTCATCGGGGTTTGCGAGGCTGGTCTTGCAAAGGTTCAACCAGATCGAGCCCTAACTCCTTATACCCTTACCTCGTTGGGGACATGCAAAGAAAGAGAAGACCTCTATGATACCATTGATTTGAAATTAAACAGGAACACAAAAAATTACACATATAAACATAAATACAAAAATGCAATAGAAATAACACTTCATTTCATTAATATCAGAATATTGAAATATGCTTACAAATAGAATGGAAATAAACTAGCTCGAGCGATGGTAGTTTATCTCTGAGAAGAGATGTGGCGGCTACTCACCTCTAAATTGTGTTACAATGAGGCTCAAAGGCCTATTTATTATTGAGAAGCAATGGAAAACCATAAACATCCAAAAACCTAACCCTAGGAGATGAAGCGCCAAAACTGTGGGCCCTGTTTGGCTAAATTGGTACATCAATTTCTCAGGGTCGTAACTTTGGCATATGATCTCTGTTTGGCTATCATAATACCTCGTTTCGAAGATCTTGAAGAGGAGGCTAAAAACAAACTAAAAAGCTAGTTTTGGACATTTTCAGTCTCTCCGTTTTTCCCCTAAAAACTTCATTTAGGGCCTCAAAACATCTCTAGAAGTTCAAGGCCCGAAAAAGCTGCCAAAAATAGTAAATTGTGCTACAATTTAGGAAACCAAAAAACTGAAAGATGTAGTGTTTGACGTCCAAGTGGAATAGATGGGTGGGCACCAATATCCACCTGGATCACCTGGACTCTTTTTAGCATACCTATGTCAGTGTCCTCAAGATTTGAGCCACTTTTCTAGCCCATAATCCTGGCCTATACCTAGAACTTGTTATAACCTTCAGAATCCATCAAAGACATGATGACAATATAAACAAATCAAAAATCAACCTTAGGACTAGGCTTAAACATCCCCAATTGGGACTGACATTCTGTCAAACACTTAGCATCAATGCAACCTACAGATCTAGGATACAAGATAGAGCATAAATGACTAAAAGAACTTATGAAGTATAACCAGAAGGATCACCACCTTCTCCATTGAACTACTATAACATCAATTAGGTCATGCATCCATCCATTGAACAATTACAAGTAAATACATGAAATAACAATGACATGAACCAGTCATATAACCATGCTTATAACCAACATAAAACCATATAAATATAAGAGATATGATAGCCATTAAATCCACATATAAAATAGTGCAAAAGCAAGAGAACTTAGCTTTTATTAATCATAGGCAATTTCGACCAGGTTCGAGACTTCCACGTACGACCTGACCATAGACATGGCTGAACCAAATCTCTCTTTCAGCCAGTCACCCCCGTGCCATATACCAAGCATGAATGTGGGATCTCATAGAACAACCAATCCAAAAATAACCAAGGGAATCCAAAGGCTAAACCACCTCCACCCTCATCAAACTGTGATCACACCAAAACTGGTGCTCCAATCACAACCGAAACCGAACTTGGAATGTCATCCAAAATCCATCACTATCATTGAGGAATTTTTTGTCTCCTTGTCTCTCAGGATTTACCACAATCCAATCCTGGATCACTAGGCCCTAAACTGAGACTAGTCTATCAGGCTTTACTGCAATCCAAATTCAGATCACTAGCCCCTAAACTGAGACTCCTCCCTCGCGATTTACCGTTTATCCCGCCAAAACCTGTCAAGGGATTCCTAGGCCTTTGGGAATGTAACTTGACACCACCTCCGCTGTGAATTTTGAAATTTATTCGGTAAACCAAAGCTCAAAACCAAGATAAACATCCTAACATACCATGGCATCTAGAAAAAGGAAAGGCTAGGTAGAAAAGCACTGCCATAACCAAGCAAAACCATGCCACTGACAACAAGAGAACCACGCACCAACATGCAAAGCCATGCATGTCCAAACCAGCTAGGAAATCACATATGCAAAAGGTTACCTGCAAGTATTCCTATTGAAGCTGCTTGATCTTGCTTTCATTTCCTTGATCCTTGGTTTCCTTCCTTTCCCTTTGCTTGCTTTTCCTTCCTTCCCTTTGCTTGCTTTTCCTTCCTTGCTCCAAAGTTAGAGTGCTCCGAGAAAAATCTAAGTGACCAAGAGTGAGAGAGAGAGTAATGAGAGAGCTCCAAACTTGAACTAACAAAAGGTTACCAATTGATCCTCATAAGCCTTTTATTAATGAGGCCTCTAATTTCTTCATTTTCCATTATTTTCCTTCAATTTTCTCCTCACATCCAACCTGTGACCTTTTACATTCCTTTTCTCCTAATTTCCTTTATTTTCATAAATAAATGTGCCAAAATGCATTTCCCTTAGCCTTTGCCAATTTTCCTTAGCCAAAACACTCATCCAGTGATGCCCACTAGGATATATTTGCCCAACATTCAACTTGGAGTAAGTGTCCCTTAACCATGGTCTTATTTTGCCTTTATTAACTTTTACTACATGAAATTTTCACTAGGGTTGTTACAAATTTCCCAATCACACCAAAACCCCAAACAAGACATCCTCAATAAAAACTTCAACTATCATTTCACAATATCCCTAGTCATCTTTTAGGATTTCAGACATTCACATTAGCATACCCTTCAGTTAGGGTTTTCCAAAACCTGTCTAGGGTTCTACATAATCAATCAAGAATATGAGTGGGGTGGGTTGATTTATCAAGAGATAAGTCACCGAAACAAGAATCACTAAGATTCAATACAGCTAGTCATAATAGAGTTAGTAATAGATCATCAAATGAATAATCCTTTCAATCAATGTATTAAAGCATAGCTTTGATTCTTGACTAACCTTGCCTTGAGAAATCCCCCTTCTTGCATATGTTTTTCCTAACGAGGACAATAGAGGGAGAAAGGTGATTAGTATTTAATATAATAAAAAATAAATGAATACACGAACCCAAAAATGAAAAGACATGAAATACTTATTTTTGGAAGTTTTTGAGGACTCGCTCCAAAGCTTGAGGGATAACTACAAGCTTAAAACAATACAAAAATGTCTTTTCCAAAATATGTTAAAAACATATAAAACAATATATGTGAAGCCACAAGCAAAGGACATAATAGTGTAAGTCCCTAAAGTCGGGTTCTTCGGGCTTGACTTTCTCTGAGTCCCCTTCTATAGCAAGGTTGGCTTGATCTCTTCCTCTCTTCTTATTCTTTGGATTCTCTCGACAATCACTTTTGTAGTGACCCTTCTTATGACATTGGTAGGACTCTATCTTGGACATGTCAACTTTCTTCCTCAGTCTCTCCCCTTTATGATGAGAAACGTAAGCATTTGATACTCCTTCAGGATTCACAACCATTAAGATCCTTAATTCTTCTTGACTACAGGCAGTCCATAATTCTTCAAAGGTGGGAGCTACCTTCCAACTATTGAGACCTGCAACAAATGCACCCCGAGAGGGTGGCAATCCTAATAGGGCAGTGATCACCAGTTCTTTGTCCAAAACAATCTCATCGATGGCCAAGAGATCATCCCTAAGTCTAGCTATATTCACAAAGAAGTTTGAAATAATATCCTCTTTAGTCATCTTTGTAGTCCTCAGCTCATTCTTTAAACTTGCCACTTGACCAATGTTCTTAATGGTGAACAACTTTGACAAAACTTCATACATTTCCTCAGCATGATCGATATTAGCTATGAATGGGACAAGATTGTATTTAATCCCTTCTACCATTAGAGTCATAGCCACCAATTCTAAATCCCTGAATTTTGAATTGTTGGCATCACTGGCTTCTTCAGCAGGCTTCTTTACATTTCCTTTTACCAAATCCAACACCTTGTTCTTCTTGAGGATTGGGTCAATCCTATTCTTCCAGGATCTAAAGTTAGATGCTCATTCAAGTTTGTTCTCACCCGTTATTGATTTATACATCTTCCTTGAATATAATAGACACATTCCTTGAGATAGTGCCTCTGAATGAATCTGCATTTTTCACCAAAGCTCTAATACCATGTTGGAAAATCAGAAAGGCAGTAAAGATTTTATTGATCTTGATAATTACTTGTGATGTTTCTTATTATTACGATTATGTTGACAATGTTGGACCCACCAACATGTCAAGGGGATCTCCCCCGTAAGAAGTCCCAATTAGACCTCAGACTGTTTGGTGTAGGAGTCCCAGTAGTGGGTCGTAAGGTAATGCCTTGACCGCAATGTTGCAAAGAGGCAAGTAAGATAACTCTATCAGTAGCAAGGGTGTGACTGATGCAGTGAGTCAAGGAATGAGTATGAGAGGTTCCAACTCTTCAAAGGAGGGAGGAAGTTGAAGGTGAGTTCCACATTGAAATGGATCGGTCCCAACTCTGTTAGGAACGCACCACACAAAGGACATGCACAGCTTCCAGCAGAGTAGTCGACACGGATGCGGTCGTCCCAACATACAAGGTAAGATAACCTAAACAACACTCACAGATCAGTCTGAGACGAGTGCGATAGTTGATATAACAAGGTTCAGAGAAAGGTTTGTCTGGTGTCCGGCAGAGCAGTCGACATGGACAGTGACAACATTAACAACATATGCAGCACATTAACAACAAGATTCATATAATTGCATGCGAATCAGTTCATACACAAGTACGTAAGTTAAACAACATATATCATTAAGGCAACTGGAGAAGTCCAACTACAATAACAACATATGCATGAAAATGTGTTAGCTTTTATTATATAAAGAAGTGTAAGTTACAATCATACAATACACCATGTAAACTTGCTAGCCCTATCAGTAGAACTTTACAACCACATCCGCCTACTCCTCCAAAGAGATGTACTAGCTCCGTGCAGTGGAGAAGCCAGGGCACATTACAATATTGTCCAAGCCTTCTTCAAGATAATCTTAGTAGAATCTTCGCTGACCAAAAGCCTATACAATGAGTTATGAGGGACTATTTATAACAAAGGGTGGGGTGACCCTTGACATTCCCCTTTCTGTCAGTTCGACTACCCTCATGACTCTTCACCTACTCTATGACTGTTACATCCAACTGTTGACACTTGACTTACACTTGACATGACTCAACATTACAATGCACATGTATTCATGTGAGACAACATGGCCTGAGCAAGCCTTGCAAGACATCACTGACACTCGGTCTGTTGTGGTGAGACCAAATCTTTGACATGCTCGTGATGGTGAAGCTAGTGAGTTGATGCCAAGCTTGCTCGTCCGTGATGGTGTGCATGCACCTCATGGTGACATCTTGCTGAAGCGAACTCTTGCCTCCATTGCAACCGGTGCATCGGTTCAGCCTCTTCATCCAACTCGTCTACTAACATGTGCATGGCCTTCTTGGGTACGGTTGAACTGGAAACACACTGATTCATAGTGTCAGTGTTGATCTTCAAGTGTGTGTTGGTGGTCATGTGCATCAACTTGCCGAAGTGCATGTTCAACCCCAGTTGGACTTGTTTATGGATCCTTAGCTTATACTGGCGCAGTTTCATCCATGAGTGCATGTTGCACCCACTGTTGTTCATGTTCCTGCTGCAACTCATGGATAGTCTATGTAGCTTCATGTTCTTCCTAAGTTGTTGCTTTAGCACATGCAACTCCTTCTTTGTTCCATCTTCTTCCTTCGTGCGATCTTCATGTCGCGTCGTCACTTCATAGTCTGAGTCTCCAAAGTTGCTTCCATTATCAGTGGATCTACTTGATCTTGCAACCTTGCTCTACCTCTATGTTGTCAACAACCTTCCTCTTGCATCCACTTCGTTCGCTGCATTCATTGTGTTTGCTCCATTCAGTATGCTACCTTTAGTTGTTGTTCATGATGTTGCTACTTGATGTCCTTGTCCATGAACAACTTGATGTCTTCGTGAGTAGGTAAGCCCATGGATACTGTAGAAATTTTGAATAATTTAACACATATTCAACAGAGATTATCCTGATCATGTACTATTGCGGAAAACATACACAATACATAAGCTCCTCTACGTTGATCATCAATATAGCAGCATCAATAACAATAAAACATCAAGAGCACTCACACATTAACACAGTATGTATCCCGGGGAAAGCATCTCGCTAAAAACCCCAACTATCTGTATATTAATGATTGAGTCATGTAACATTACACAGCATAATACTTCTCACAAGTATCTCCACCTCTGTTACACATAATACAGCTCATATCTGAATCAATCACTAGCTCCAATCTGCTTCGCTGCTTGCCTGCCTCCGCTGCTCAATACCTGCTCAAGAACTGATGATAATTCCAAGGCAACCACGTATTTACTTGGTAAAATCACGTGAGCACAAGCTACAATGTGGGAAAATACGTGGGCAAACTCATTGGCACACTCAATCCCTTGATTGTGCAAGATCTGGTGCACAACTATAGTCACAACTGATAGCAATCTGATTCTCTAACACCTGTCCCTGCTGAACTGAACATGCAACTGAGTTAACTGATGTATTCATTAGTTGTATTATGAGTTAATAACTTGTGAATTAATTAATAACTAATTCACCCAACTCATCTCTAGTCTATTTGCCAGTTAGACTAAATACAACTAGTTTAACAAAGCTAACTGAACACAACTCCATCAACTGCACCTCCAGTCCACTAAACTCAACTCACTTGAGTTCTAACTGAAGTCCTGCATGCAAATATTAGTCATCCCATAGGTAACCACGTATTTCCTTCTGGGATCTGCATGTACCACATCCGTAGGGCATCCTGAAGTGCTCCAAGAGAATAAGACAAAATTTATAGTCTAAATATTATTATGAGCTAATAATATTTGACTGTTCTATATTTAGACTGAGCAGTCACTCCGCTGTGGTCTAAAAATAGAAGTCCATCTATTTTTTCCAACTTGATCAATCATCCATAAACAACAACCTGCAATCCATAGACATGATCCATATGTCTAAAAGTAGACATAGTCTAAAAATAGACTTGCGCCAAAAATAGCCTGCGGGCCCACTTAGTGAAGGCGACTCCTTTCCAATAAGCTCCATCATCTTGTTGCATTCTCAACAAGCATTTCTTGTTGCACACTTTTCAACACGTAGGTGCCGACCTACAAAAGGCTACAACCTTCTCTTTCTTCCTTTAGGTACCACGTTTCATAAATTTTCAGACTGGATACTCCTGAAGCACAACACCATAATCTCAAGGCCACGTTTCATCCAATTTTCATACTGGACCCATCAATATCATTGAAGCACACAATCAATCAACACTAGCATCATCAATCTCTGAATCACCCAATACTAAAACACTGAAACCCTGTCAACAAACTACAGTCACCAGAACAGAGAGCAGAACACAGAACTCTGCAACAATGTTCAGATCTAACTGTATCATCAAAAATCATGCATTAGAGTGCATACGCTACTTGGAAGAGCCTAAGCAGTGTGTATACGCAACTTCACCAAGGCGAACCAGCGTATATGTCATCAAATACTTACTTATAGCTTCGCTGCACTTCCTGACTTTAGACATACCCAGATCATTACATATACAAGGATAATACATGTTACCAACCAGATCTAGTCCATTAGATCACATAAAGATAAGTTATTATGATCCTGATCCATTATTAGATCTCATCCATCAACACTGAAGCTAAACATAGTCAATCAATTTGAATATGCAGAATACGGACACCAGTAAACAGTCACCAAAACTCAGAACTTTTCATCAACAACCAGAACCACCTGTAACTTCAAATATCATAGCTTATATGCTATACGCTATTTAGATGTATCTAACCTGCATATGTACGTGCTTTTATCATAGTCAACCAGCGTATACATCTGTAAATATTTATTCATGATTTGCAGCTATTCCAAACTTGAGTTATACCCAGATCATAATATTTATAGAACATTACATGCGTCAGTATACAGATCTAGAATAAGCAGATCACACTGTATAGAGATGATTCATTCCAAGCCATTAAATTCCAATCTATTCTTAGATCTTGTTCTCCATCAACCGCTGAGATTCCTCCTTAGCTCAGATCAAGCAAGGCATCATGAACCCATAACCTGCATACTGGATCTCATACTTCATCAGATATTCGAGACTTACTTGGTGCTTTTGCCTAATGATCTTCTCCTCCTTTTATAGTCTTAGGCCTTTCCTCAATACCATGGTCCAAAACCACTTAGAACCAATACTTGGGGCGCAATACGTGGGTTCAATACATTGGACGAGATACCATGGTCCAAAACCATAGGTTCAAATACCAAGGACCAAATACCATGGACTAAAAATAAGTTTTCCCACATGTACATGGTTTTCCTTGCATGAAAGTGCGTGCATACTCATACGCGACTTTTGATCGGCAATCCCGCGTGTATACGCGACTTTATCAAGGGTAACCTGTGTATATCTCTTTTTCTTCATTTTGTGAGCCTGAGCTGTGATCTGTCATCTTAGTAAGTTGCCATTAAGGACAACACCTGTATCATAATGCCAACAATCTCCCCCTTTGGACTTGATGGCAAAGTTATCTTTCCATACTGAGAACTGTCATCTTAATGAGTTGTCATTGTTCATTACATTTGAACTGATTCCTTTGAGCTGCCCTGCATCCCATGTATTCTGTTACATCTGATATCTCTTCTGTAGATTCATCTAGTTATATATTAGTGGGTTGTTCTGCTACAAGTGGGTTGCCATCAAGTCCAACACATGCATCATAATGCCAACAAGTAATCTACCTTAGTCTAAAGGAAACTACACTTGTTGAGCTTAGCATACAACTGATGCTCTCTCAACAAACTTAGTACTATTGCTAAATGCTTGGCATGCTCTTCCTAATTTTTAGAATATACCAATATGTCATCAATGAACACAATAACAAATTTATCTAAAAATGGACACAACACACTATTCATCAAGCACATAAATGTAGTTGGAGCATTAGTCAAACCGAATGGAACTACAACAAACTCATAATGCCCATACCTAATCTGGAAAGATTTCTTGTAAATATTATCCTCTTTGATGCGTACCTGATGACATCTAGATCTCAAGTCAATCTTTGAGAACATTGTTTCTCTCTTCAACTGATTGAACAAGTCATCAATCCTTGGTAACTTTGTTCAACATTTTGTAGTCAATTCATAATCCAAGAGTACCATATTTCTTCTTCACAAACAATATTGGTGCACCCCATGGTGATATACTTGGCCTAATGTATCCCTTGTCCAACATTTCCTTCAACTGTACCTTCAAATCTACCAACTCAGGTGTGCTAATCTTGTAAGGTTCTTTTGATGCTGGAGCTTCCCTTGACACTTAATAGAAAATTTTACCTCCCTGTGGGGTGGCAACTCTGAAATGTCCTCAGGAAATACATCCTTGAACTGTGGTAGAACTAGGTACCTTCTCAAAACATCTGCATGTTCAACTTCCTTACCCTTATCGCTAGAAATGTGCATTATAAATAACTTACACCTTTTCCTGCAACTATATTTTTCTTGCATAGATTTCACCATCCAAACTGATGTGGCTTTCTTCTTACCCTGCAAGACTCTTGGTTCCCCATTGTCATCAACACACTCAATAGATTTATCATAACAATCCACCTTGGTTCTATGAAGATATAACCAATCTATACCCAACAACTTACTGTACAATCCCAACAGTAATACATTCAAATATGATGCAGTAGGCATACCATTCAAATGAAATGCACAAGCTCTTACCCAATGATGAACTCGTTTCTTTGTACCTGTAGCCAATTGCACTAACCAAGATTTTGCATGCAATTCCTCATTCAAACCACACTTATCCACCAAGTCAGGACTAACATAGCTATAATTAGATCTAGGGTCAATCAAAATAGAATAACTTTATCACAAAGCTGACTGTCCATCTCAATGATAGATGCATGATGGTCTGCATGTTTCCTATCCAATGCTGCATAAATACGAGGAACGCTCTGACCAACATACCTAACAGTATGTGCCTCCTGTGCACTATATATTTGAGTCCTACAACCCTGATTTTGTGGACAGTCTATCTTAATATGCTCCTTGTCGCATGTCCAACACTCTAACCGACTAGTACCATTGCATTTGTGTTGTTGTTGTGACCCATGTCCCTATCTAGTTGCATTGAACCTTTTTTGTGGTGCCACATTTTCTTTCTCATCTTCATTCAGAGGCCTTGTTCTTTTAGGCTACCGTTTACCTTTACCTTTGTTTTTTCTCTTCCATCCTTGCTGAGATTCGTTCTTACGCTTTGACTATTCATAGAAATGCTTCAATTTCCCAATAACTTCCTCAAGTGATCGAGGCTTCTCATACTTAATCCGATCTCTAAATTCTAATGGAAACCACTGAAAAATTTCTAAACTTTAGCTTTCTCATCATTAAGATATGGTACATACCTCAATAGATCCAAACATTTGGTCATGTACTCTTCATTTGTCATTGATCCCATCTTTAGCTCATAGAATTGTTTAGCCTTATTGTCGTAGTACCTTTCTGACAAGTATTTCTTCTTGAAAATCCTCTTGAATGCCAACTCAAATCATCTGTCCTGGTGTCTCTGACCCGCTTCACATTTTCCCACCAGATATCTTCTTTACCTCCCAGGCCGAAGATATCTACTCTGGCCTTCATATTATCTGTGTAATTATGCAACTCAAATAATCTCTTCATTCCAAGGATCCAAGCTTTTGCATCTTTCGTCTTCTTCAGATCTCCATAAAAAGTAGGTGAATTCACTTTCTTAAAATCATCTGGAAAATATCCCCTATCACTCCTCCTGTAAGGATGATAACGATGACGATCATGGTGTCTATCATAACCAAAACTATAATAATATTTGTACCCATCACCTCTCCTATCCGCAGTAAACAACAATCTAGCATCTTTGTGTCATCTCTACCCAACCTGTGACCACCATGAGACCTACTTCCATATGTCCCATTAGTTTCGTCATCTTGTCCATGGTTGATCTGAAGTGGCCCTTGTCATTGCAATTATGAAAAACTCTTAATAAGCATTACATTTACCTTTGCTTGTTTCTCTTGTGCATGTATGATTCTGTCATTATCTACCTTACAACTCCTTATTTCTTCTTTCAGGCTTCTCAATGTTTCTGCTAAGTCAGAAGAGTGTCCAACACCACGTTGCTCATTTGACTCATAGAGAGAGTCTTTGTAGTCCACCATCTTGCTAGTCATTTGATATCTTTCTTGCAAGACATACTATGTCACCTAAACCAAATCACAATAAACCAACGTACCTTAGCATAATTCGGGGATGATACCTTGTCTGCAAGATCATCAAATCAACATGATATATGTATAAAATAATCATAAAACATATAGAAACATAACACATAATCATATAACCATGCAACCATCATTTTAGCTAGAGTCCATCCATCAATATATGACCATATCAATTACACATACCCTGACCTCATGCATGAAAACTACAACCATTATGCCACTATAAACATGACGAAATGAAAAAATCAACATGCATAAGCAATGCATAAGAAACCACACACACGTATGGATGCATGTAATCGAGCATAAGCAAACAATACATGTAAACCTACAAGAATAATACATGTAACCAAGCATACAAGAATGTAACCAAACATAGAAGAATGTAACCAAACATGCAACATGATACATGTAAGCGACATATAACAACATGTAACAAATCATATATTCACGACGATGCATTCCACAATAACAACATCAAGTTCTACATGAAAACATCACTACAACCATGATCAACACTCTGGAAATTCAACAAGCACATAGAATACAAGTCTAAGAGACACATACGTCACTGATATGCATGCATTACCAACACATAGCCCATCTAGTCTGAGGGGCGAACCATGCTCTGATACCACTCTGTAACACTCTCCTCCCACATCTACCCAAGTAACCGGTCAACTGGGGTAAACATGCAACAAAAGGCTACTATGATTGGATTTAACCTCCTATGTGACCTTAAGGAAATAGAATCGACAAAACCCTAACACACAAACATTCCACATCAGCTACAAGACCCTAAGAACCATGCCAACACATCAGGGGGCTTGCCCCTGGGTCCCATTGAAGTTTTTGATCACTTTTCTCGTGGTCGCTCTCATGTTATAGGCATCCCAACATCCAAGGACATCTGGGCGCTCTCACAGGACTGTTAGCTAGCATCAAGGGACCAATTTGTCTAGTTATGTGCCAGTGCCCTTGAGATTTGAGCCACTTTTTGAGGCCTAGAGCCCAGGTCATTGTCCAAAATTCAGTGTCACCTTTAGATCAACAATATAACAAGGAAACAATGATGCAAATGTAAATACTTGAACAAGCCCTTAACCAGACCCCTACTAGCGATGACAAGAATTTCGTCAAACATATCACAAATATTTAATCTACAGGTGTAAACAATAGAATTAAGCATGGGGATCTCATACTTATCTGAGAATCGCTAAGGACCATTGTTCCCTCATATCATTTGATGCATTATCATCCATTAGGATATAGATACATTTTTCTTCCAATTACAAGTAAAAACATGATGCGAACCATATAGTCTCTGTCATAAAACACATATATAACCAGCTCAATAGCAGTAGAAATACCAATGAAATCACATCCATATGATTCACATATAAACCAGTACAATACTTATAAAAATAAAAGTAGAAATAACCTTTCATTAATGACATAAAATCCAAACCTAGCATGGGACTTCTATGTTCCACCTGACCATAGAATGGCTTAGCTAAATCTCTCTTCAGCCATTCACCCCCGTGACATATTCCAAGCATGAATGGGACTCAAACTAAAAGAACCAACCAGGGCATACTAAGGCTAAACTACCTCACCCTGGTCAATAGAAACCAGGCTTTACCATAATTGATCCTCGATCACTTTCCTAAACAAGCATGGATGCCACCATATTTCTCCACCTACACCATGAGGAATTTTCCTGTCTCCTAGTCTCTCGGGCTTTACCACAATCCAAACCCAGATCACAAGGCCCTAAACCAAGACCCACCCTCCAAACTTTACCGCATATCCCAAACCCAAGATTACTAGGCCCAACGGAGAGAAAACCACCTCTACGCTTTATTGTATATCTTGCCATTCACCGACAAGGATTCCTAGGCCATCTGAGGCAACACAAAATCCGGCTTTATCGCAACCCATAATCTGGTTCAAGGGTTAGTAGGCCATGTGTTCTATTGTTTCAGAGATCCACCTCACTCAGCTTTGAATCCATCCAACAATCCAGCTCAACCTAAACATGAGAACCCCATCACACCATGGCTATCTAGAAATGGAAAGGCTAGGCTGAAAACACTGTCACACCTGGCAAAACCCATGTCATAACAACAAAAGAACCACATTCAAACCATGCATGCCAAATATAGAAAGGATAATAGATATGAAAATTGATACCTACAAAGAATCCTGTTGTAGTTGCTTGATCATGCCTTTCCCTGCTTGATCGTTGCTTCCTCTTGTCTTCTTTGTCTTTCTTATTCCAATGCCAAAATGCTATAAGAAAACTCTAGCTGTCCAAGAGTGAGAGAGAGAGAGAATAATGAGTGAGCTCCAAATACACATTGACAAAAGGGTACCCACTGATCCTTAGAAGCCTCTTTATTAATGAGGCCTCTATTTTCTTCATTTTCCATTATTTTCCTTGATTTTCCTCCGAGCGTGCAACCTATGACCTTTCACCTTACTTTTCTCCTAATTTCCATTATTTTCATAAAAAATTGTACCAAAAATGTCATTTTGCCCTTCCAAAGTTTTAGCCATTTCTTTTGCCAATTCCCTTAGCCATAATAAACCAATGAACACCCACACTAGGATGTCTTGCCCAACATTTAGCTTGGAATAAGTGTCCCATCAACCGTGGTTATCATTTTTCATTTATTAACTTTTATTGCATGGAATTTTCACCAAAGCTGTTACATATTATTTATGTTTTTTCCCAATATTATTTTCTAGAAAAAAATGATAAAATTATAATTTTTTTTTTCAAATTATCAATGTACATTATTTAATATTATTTAAATTTAATAAAAAAATTGTAATTTTTAATTGCTTTTTCAATTACTAATTATAATAATTTTGAAATAAATTTTGTTTCTCATATATATATATATATATATATAATGACTAACATTAATTGTTTCTTCTTAATAAAAGTAAATCTTAACTTTTCCTTTTAAAATACATTTTTTTCCAATAAAAAATACCATATTATTATGATTTTAATTTTCCCAACTCTAGTTTACATTTTTGGTTAATCATTTACATGATTTATTCTTAGCTATTAACTTACCTAAAAAGTTAGGATAGCATATCATAGATAGGTCTATCCTTGAATTTCATCATAAAAAAAATTGTTCTTATAATAAAATTCAAAGCAACATATTCTTAACCATATTTTTGAATTTTCACATCTATATATCTATCATATTACTCTATGAGGGTTTAATTTACAATCAATATAATCCTAGTCATTGAATTATTCCATCATCATTAAGCCTCTAAAAAGATGGTAAGTAGTTTTGATTTTAAAATAATAATTCCAATATCCATGGGAGAAGTCTTATAATTATTTTTTGCTTTACCTTTTTATCTTATATTTTAAGTTGTATGTATATTCCCATGAAGTACATATGTTTCAAGATATTCTTGTGCTCATGATATACAGATTTCGGAGGCTTGAAAATCTTGAAAACCTTTCTATGGTGATATTTATTGGGTTCTGTGCCTTATGAATAATGTTTAGAAAGGAGATTGTCTCCTATTTCATATGGTTAATGATAAGCAAAGTTTTTCACGTAGAGTTAGAATATTTAGAATATTTTTAATTATTGATATTGTTAAAATTTATAATTCGATACAGGAATGAAAACTAATTGAAAACGCATGGGGCATTGTTTTCTCTTTTATTTTACAATAAACTAAGAACTTTTTAGAATTATCTAGGATTCACAATTTCTAAATATATGTAGGACTAATAAAAACTTTCTAGAATTATCTAAGACTATAAACAAATAAAGATATCTTTCTAAAAATATCTCAAACTAGCAACTATCACATTGACTAACTTAATTAACAGGAGAGATTACACTTTAACACCCTCGCTTAATCTCGACTACTACTTTTATTAGCATTTGCAATTCCTTAGTTTTGTCTCTGTAACTCCAAAACAATTCTTTCCACAGGTTTGGTGAAAATATCTTCTAGTTGATCTCTATATCTTTGAATTTGAGGAAATATGTGACCATTGTTGACAAGCTCGTGAATAAAGTGACAACGAATGCCAATGCACTTGCTTTTCTTGTGAAACATATGATTATTTTGATGATGCAATTGTTGATTTGTTGTCACAAAAAAGGAAAATGGCTCCTTTTCTACATGTGTAATATCATTTAAAATTATTCTTAGCCATACTGCATGGCATGCTACTATAGTAGTTGGTACATATTTTTCTTTCGCATAATACATCGAGACAATGGGTTGTTTCTTCGAAGTCGATAAGATCAAATTTGTGCCCATATGAAAAGCATATTTTGAGGTTCTTTTCTTATCATCAATACTACTAGAAAAATCATTGTTTGAGAATATTTTAAGTGTGTTATCTCTAGAACTTGTGTACCAAAATCCATAATCAATTGTACTTGCAATATATATCAAAATAATTTTTTCAACTTTCATGGGAGATTCCTTGGGAGTCTCCATAAATATAGATATCTAACTAATTCCATACATAACATCAAGTTTAGTTGTAGTAAGGCACATGAGATTGATTACAAGCCTCATATATAATGTTAAATCAACTATTGGTCCATCATCTAACTTGTTCAGTTTTGTTCTTGTTGCAATAGGTGTCTCTACTAGTTTGCATTTGTCCATTATGAATCTCTTTAAGATCTATGTAGCATAATTTCATTGACATATGAAAATCCCTTAAGCATATTACTTGACTTGAATTCCCAAAAAGTACTCCATGAGATCAAGGTTTTCAATCTCAAATTTTGTTTTCATAACAACTTTGAAATCATCTATCATTATATTCTTGGCATATGTCAATGCCATCAATATAAATACATTATAACCATTTTAGCTTGATCTAATTTGGTATATAGAGTGGGCTCATTATTGCTTCTGTTGAATACGTCTTTGAGTAAATATGAACCAAGCTAATTATACCAAGCTCTTGGAGCTTGCATCAAACCATAGAAGGATTTATTCAACATGTAAGCTTTGTACTATTGGCCTCTTACTTCAAACCCTGTTGGTTGATCTATGTAAACCTCCTCTTCTAGCTAACCATTTAAGAAAGTTGACTTCATGTCCATATTGCAAACTGGTTATTTGATCTAGGATACAATGGCTAACACAACTCTAATAGTGTCAAACCTAGTTATTAGAGAAAATATTTAACCATAGTCAATACCTAGTTTCTAAGCAAATCCTTTAGAAACTAGCTTTGCCTTATATTTCTCCACCTTGCCTTTATCATCCAGTTTTTTCTTGTAAACCCATTTAACACCAATGTTGGTTTTATCTATTGGGAGATCAATAAGATTCCATGTCTCATTCCTTTCAATAGCTTTGATATCTTCATTCATGGCTTGAACCCAAAGCTCTTCATTTATTGAAATATGGCAAAAAGAATATTCCAATTTAATTTGTCCTTGAATTAAATTGTGAATTAAAATCGAATTTAGTCTTAAAAGCTACTTGGAAATAATTAATTAATTTATTTTAAATTAATTAATTGGAGAAATTCAAGTTAGAAATCTTTCTGAAGTCATGCAAGAGTTATCCCTTAAATTAAGGAGATAAGATTGAGTTATATTTGAGTTGTAATTAGTTAACTCAGTTTACTAAGCTAAGTCCAGTTAAATTAGTTCCAAACTGTTTGAAGAACTAATAGTGCGTTAATAGTCAGTTGATGCATGCATCCACTCAACTAGCGCTACTCCAGTTAACTGAAGATTCCCTCATCTGAAACTCATGCATGTCTATTCTAAGAAAGACCAAGTTGAGATTAATGTCAAGGACAATGTACTCTCAGTTGCATGTGTTTTCTCATGGATAAAGCTCATGCATGCAGTCAAAGGATTGATCCTGAGGATTGCGCAGTTTTGAAGGAGATCATCCACTTGGTAACATGATATCATCCACAAGGAACAACGCAAGGAAATAGGAGCTTGGAGGATAGAGAGGAATGCTAGAGAGAAGCCAAGATTTCCTGTGAGCATCTGTGAGGATTGTACTAAGAGCTGGCTAGCTATGAGAGCTAAGGCTTTGTATAATTCCTATGTATTTCCACCATGTATGGTAATACAATAGTGTGGGGTTTTTAGCTAAGGCTTTCCCCAAAGTATTTTCATGTGTATTGTGCGATTGGTTCTTCTTCTTCTGGTTATATTGTTCAGCTCGATCTTTAAGATTCCACAAATTGATAGTAGAATTAGGTTATAGTATTTTGCTTTGATTTATATTGCATTATCGGGTTAACCTACATCAGGGTTTCTACATGGTATCAGAGTTGTGAATACTATACTGAGAAGAGAATTCGAAGTTTGAAGTTCGGGGTTGTAGGTGCAAATCGAATTCATATCATACTTCAAGGTTGGCCAATGGTGTTCTATGGCTTGAGACTGAAGTTGCCTTGGAAGGTTGGAAAGATAGAATGGAGGCTATATTAGAAGATAATGGCTTGAAGGAATTCATTGATCAATAAATCCTAAAGCCAGCTTCAACTAATGCACAAGAGTTCGCTGAGTGGAATAAGTGTGTGGCGAAGGCGAGACGGATCATCCTTGAGGGAGTTCGAGACCATATTGTCTTGAGTCTCTATGGGAAGGATACTCCATTTTCAATGTGGAAGACATTAAAGGAACTCTATCAGAACAGTAGCGACCAGAGGAAATTGGCACTCAAGGATAAGCTTCGAAGAATCAAGATGGAGAAGGGCGATACTATTTCCACATATCTGAGTAAGCTCACCACCTGCAGAGATGAGCTTGGCAGTGTGGGAATAACTACTACCAATGATGATATGGTGAGCCTCACTCTCCTTGGCCTTCCAAAGAGTTGGAATAGCTACCAAGACTTTGTGAATGGAAGGGAAAAACTACTATATTGGGAACGACTATGGTCAGATCTTATGTAGGAGAAGATCAGGAGGAGCACACGAGATGGTTCTTCATCCAAGAATGTTGATAAAGAAAATTTGGCCTTAGAAAGTAAGGCAAGGAAAGGGAAGGGGAAGGCTTCCCATTTCAAATCGGATTCTTCTCATAAAGGGGAGAAGGGTGACATGTCTAAAGTAATATGCTTTAATTTTCACAAGATGGGACATTGTGCGACTAATTGCCCATCGAAGAAGTCCAAGAAGGGATCCTCGGAAGGATCGGAAGGTGAGGCATTAGCCTCTCAGTTCGAAATGGAATTTATTCTCATTGCATGCATGGTGTTATCGATGATGGGTTGTGTCTAGTATCTTAACAATGCAGCCTCATTCCACATGACCGGTGATAAAAAGTTATTCAGTGCCTTAGAGGAGAAAGACCGCAATATGTGCATAGAGATGGGTGACGACAGAAGGTATAGTGTTTCAGGAGTGGGCACGATTGCTTTTCAGAGGAAGCATGGAGCTCCTCTCACCTTGAAAAATGTGATGTATGTGCCTGGACTGAAGAAGAACTTGGTATTGGTCGCGATGGTCGAGGACAAAGGCTACAATGTTGCCTTCAGTAAAGGAAATGTGTTCCTAAGACACATAGCCATGGGTCAGACCAAGAGGATAGGGATTTGGGTGAAGTATCTCTATAAAATAGAGGTAGATGATTATGCAGCATTGAGTACGAAAGTAGAATTGGTGCAAATCCAAGAGATTGGTGAGTTGTGGCACAGGCGGTTGGGCCATTTGCATCATGGGGCTTTGAAGATAATGCATCAGATATCTACATGACTTCCCAAAGGTAAACTTGAGCAAGTTGACACATGCAAAGGTTGTAGCTTGGGAAAGTACACCAAGTCTTCCTTTCATGATCGAGACAGTAGAGCAGAGGTTATCTTAAAGCGAGTTCATACTGATGTGTGTGGACCATTCTCGATGGCATCCACAATGAAGCAAAGGTATTATGTGATTTTCATTGATGACTATTCTCATAAATGCTGGATTTATTTCATGTAGAAGAAGGACCAAACTTTCACAAAGTTTTGTGAGTTCAAAGTTTTGGTCGAGAAAAAGTTAGGGAAGAAGATCAAGGCCTTGAGAAGTGACAACGGTGGAGAATATGTCTCTCAAGAGTTTAAGGACTTTTGTGTATGGGAAGGAATTAAACGAGTGTTGACGAAACTTTTGTGTAGGGGAAGGAATTAAATGAGTGTTGACGGAACCTCATAACCCACAGCTTGGGGTGGCCGAGAGGAAGAATAGAACTATTGTAGGGGCAACACGGGAAATGTTGCATGACCAAGGCCTACCACTTCACTTGTGGGCTGAGGCATGCAACACAATGGTCTATTTGCAAAATAGAAGCCCACATCGCGTACTTGGGATGAAGACACTAGAGGAAGCTTTCTCTAGTAAGAGACTAGATGTGGATCATTTCAGGATCTTTGGCTCATCGACATATTTCCATGTGACAAAGGATGCACGGAAGAAGCTTGAGCCGAAAACAGAGTTGGAGATATTCGTGGGGTACACTGATACACCTCACAACTATTGGGTGTACTTTCCTACTAATCGGAGGATAGTGGTTCGCAGAGATCTCAAGTTTGATGAGTAGAAGGCCATGCGAGTTTCCCTTGAGAGGGAGCTCCAACTACAGGCTATGGAGGAATTGTTGGTTCCTAGGGAGGAGGAGCCTCAGACTAATGCGTAGCAGTCGCATGCAGAGGTTCCAGGAGTGGAGACATCCACTCAAGCAGAGTCTTCCAGAGATGGACGAAAACGCACAAGAGAAGCTGGCAAATTGTTGGACGATGCGAGAGAGAATGTGGGAGCACGATCTTCTCAGCGCAGACAGAGGAGGTCACCTGAGAGGTACACTAGATACATGGCTCTTGCTAGGGAATGTGTTGAGATCGAGCCATCTTCCTTTGAGGAGGTGGTGTAGCAGCCGATTTAGGTTGATGCTATGGTGGAGGAGTATGACTCCATAGCTCGTAACAGTGTTTGGGACATGGTTCCGAGACTAGAGAACAAGTTAGTTGTGAGTTCCCATTAGATTTACAAGGTAAAGCAAGCTGCTGATGGTAGTGTGGATAAGCATAAGGCAAGATTTGTTGCCAGTGGCTTTTCACAGGTCGAGGGGATTGACTATGATGAGACTTTTTCTCCTGTGGCAAGGTACTCATCTATCAGATCTATGTTGGCACTATTAGCACATATGGGTTGGAAGATCCATAAGATGGATGTGAAGACTACATTCCTCAATGGCCAGATTGAGGAAGAGGTGTACATAGAGCAGCTGAAAGGTTTTGAGACCTTTGATCGTGAGTCGCATGTGTGCCGACTCAAGAAAGTGTTGTATGGGCTGAAGCAAGCACCTCATGCTTGGTACACCAGGATAGACAACTACTTCACTAGGTTGGGCTTCACAAAGAGTGAAGCGGATGCGAACTTGTACCACATCGTGGTGAAAGGTAAGCTATTGATCATCATACTTTATGTTGATGATCTCATATTGACTGGTGATGATCAGTTGATCATGTCTTGTAAGAGAATTCGAGATGAAAGACATGGGTCTCATGCATTACCTCCTTGGCATTGAAGTGTGGCAGAGGGATGGGGAGTTGTTTGTGTCTCAGGGCAAGTATGCCAACGAGATACTTGAGAAATTCCACATGGAGAAGTGCAAGCCTATGCAGACTCCTCTAGCAGGTAACTGGAGGAAGGAGGATGCTTCTTCAAAAGAAGTGGTAGAGGCTACTGTGTAGAGAAAGCTTGTGGGTTCACTGATGTACTTAGTGAACACACGACCAAATTTGTGCTATGCAGTGAACCAGCTGAGTCAAGCGATGGTTCAGCCTACCAAGATGTTTTGGAAGGCGGAAAAGCATGTATTTAGATACCTCAGAGGCACATCTCAATATGGATTATGGTACAGATGGACAGAGGGAGTGAAGCTACAAGGCTTCACTGATGCAGATTGGGTAGGGAGTCCATGAGATCGGAAGAGCACATTAGTAGGGATTTTCAACCTTGGGTTAGCAACAGTTTCTTCTTATAGCAGGAAACAGAGGTCGGTTGCACTCAGCTCGGTAGAGGCAGAATACATGGCTACAAGTCAGGAAGCATGTGAGGCCATCTGGATGTGAAAAAATCCTAGTTGGTTTGTTTGATTAGAGGATGGATCTAACTGTGATATATTGTGATAATCAGAGTTGTATCAAACTCTCTGAGAATCCAATATTTTGTGATAGGTCCAAGCACATCGACATCTGGTATCATCATCTCAGAGACTGTGTAGCAAGGAGGATCATGTTGCTGCAATATATTTCAACAGAGGAGCAAGATGCTGACTATCTTGCTAACATTTTGACAAAGGCATTGTCAAAGTGTAAATTCGAGTTCCATAGAGACATGATCGGGGTGGCAGATAATCCCTTTCTTGTTGAGAGGGAGTGTTGAAATATAGCAACAAGAATATTCCAATTTAATTTGTCCTTGAATTAAATTGTGAATTAAAATCAAATTTAGTCTTAACAGTTACTTGGAAATAATTAATTGATTTATTTTAAATTAATTAGTTGGATAAATTCAAGTTAGAAGTCTTTCTGAAGTCATGCAAGAGTTATCCCTTAAATTAAGGAGATAAGATTGAGTT
>APFE031609153.1:0-18876 GCA_000404065.3 Pinus taeda
GCCAGACACTATAACAAACACATATCCCCTTAGTAGAAAATAAAACCTTGTTGAAATCAATTGAGGGAAGGGGAAAACCATATGAGGGTGGGGTTAACATATAATATTCCCCATTGTGGCTCAATGAGTCACCAAATGACATGGTAGAGTGCATTTTCTATCAAAATTTACAAGGTAACAAAAGTTAATCTATAGTCAATAATAAATTTAGATAAGGACAACTCACAAGCTAAGTTATATCTTGTGTTAAAATCAAAGAACAATTAGGAGATTTATTAAGAGAGGTATCAGAAATGGTATCAAACAACTAATTTACAACACTTGGACCTATATGAGCATAAAAATTAAAAACTAAAATAAAAATAGAATGGCTAATAAGTTGTATTACAATTTTTACATGTTAGATGGTTGAGGAGGGAGAAGGAAGTGAAGCCATGAAGGGAGCAAACATCATCGAGGTAAAGAATCATGAAAATGGATATCTATTGAAATATAAAACTCTAGGAATCAAGATATTCGAGATATGTAGTAAGTCCTTTAAGAAACTACGAGAAAGATGCAAACTGAAAATAGATAAGCATAGAACTGATAACAAACACCTATTGAGGATGTAGGTAGAGTAATATAAAATGTAAGAAGAAAAATAGAGGATGAATGAAATAATATGTAAAAGGTCTAACGATAAAATAAAATAAAGGATGAAAAATGAAAAATAATGGGCAAAACTATAATATTAAGGAAATCATCCTAGAGGAACAGAAGGAAGATTTAAAAAGAAATGATCCACCTAATCTAGGAAATGAATTGTCAAATGAAACTAACATAATAAATTTTACCACTAAAGAGTTAGAAAATAGTGAACAAAACTAACAAACACCATGGGAAAAAAGAACAATGTAGATGAACTATAACGAGAATTTAAGAAATTGATCTCGTCGATTTTTGAAGGAGATTCTAAAGAAAAAAAAATTCATGGTTGAGTAATATAGGAAAATATTTTCATCTTTATCAGTATTCTAATAACCCAAGAGTTAGGCTTACTACACACCAATTAAATGGTGAATCCAATATTTGGTGGGAGAATACGAAAATTTCTAATATTATATGGATATTACTCTTTGTCTAATGGAATATTTTATAATATTTCCAAAATTTCTTCAAAAGTACTACTTAAGTATATATGGATATGTATTCATTAGTTCCCATTTTGTAACAGTTCTATATTCTTTTAGAATTAGAGGGTATTTAATACATTTCATTCTTGTTTTATGCAAGTGCTTGCATGTGAAACCTACTATGAATTTTTGTTTTGTTCTGATTTAATACAAGAGAATGTATATATTTTTCAATATATCACTTTGGTTAAAAAATAACTTATATATTGAGACATGTAAATAGATTTATATATCTATATAAAGACATTTTTTTCTAGTCCATGACTACAAAGGTAGATGTAACCAGGAACCTTTGTTATTCCCTAAGTCCTATTAATTGCAACTCGCAGCCAAACATGTAGTAAATATGATGGTCATACCATCTGGATTCTCTCAAGGGATTTCAACTTAGGCTTCACCAAAAATTCCTCCCTGTATTACTTTATTATTTATTACTCTAGATCTTATCATGGGAATATATAATATAACTACATTCTCATTTAGACTCTCTTCTGAGCAATAACCCAAGTCTCAAAATTTTATTTTTCTAACTGTATTTAGCTTGTCTCTAACACATATTTCTATGGATTTTCAGTTTTTGGATACCAATATTCTCTTTCCAATATAATCATTTTCTTTAATATTAGATATAAAAACTTCAATTGAAAATAAAAATTTACTGTACAATTTTGTCTTACCTATACCATCTCCTTCCAACCTGCAATCAAGTCATAGTCATAGTATTTATATAAATATGAATTGCCTCAACATTCAAATTATCTTAGGAGTACCCTTACCTCCAAGGATACTACTTATCTTTGATTTCTTCTTGAATTAAGCTAAAGGCTACAAATTTACTCCCAACCTTCAACTGTATTCTATTGTCAGTTCCCCCTAAGATATTCCTCTAATTGTCAAGGAAAGCAAGAGGAGTTGGAGATATTTCCTCCTCTCCTTTTTGAACATCCTGCAAACCCTGTATTGGGCTTATGAGCCTTTCTCTCCCGCAATATCTATCGCATTATCCATCGTAGGGTTTTCATCTCCCTCTCTATCTTAATTTATATTGTATGCCTTCTCTCTTTCTTTCTATGAAATATCAGGATTCTCTTTCCCCTGGGCATAACTAGTAATGGATACCGGTCCTCATACCCTTCCCCCTTGTGTGTGTGTGTGTTGTGTGAAGGTGATCATGCATTGAAGAATTGTCCTTCAAGATTGAAGATTACAGTTGTTGCAGTTAGACGGAAATATGAAAGAGGAACCAATTATTGAGATGATTCAGATCTTGGGTGCTACAGCAGAAACACAGGCTATCCCAAAGCGTGATCCTAAGAGGAATAAGTTGGAGTATTCTAAGATGAAGTTTGGGTAGGGAACATTTCTCACCATGTTGAACACTGGTGCAACCCATAACTTGATGAGAGAAGAGGCAGTAAGGAAAGTTGGACTGAAGTTTGTTCAAACTCAAGCTTGTCTCAAGGCAATGAACTCTCCACCAGATAAAGTGATTAGAGTGGCATATATTGTGGAAGTGAAGATTTGTGAATGGCTAGGAAATGTTGACTTCAAAATTGTGTGGAAGGATGATTATGATGCAGTTTTGGGCATAGAGTTCATGAATGAGTATGAGGCTATGATCATGCCACATTTGAGGAAGTTTTATATTTAAAATGGCAGGGAAGATATACCTTTGAGTATCACTACCATGGCAGTCGTGAGGGGTGAATGTAAGATAACAACAATGGGTGTGGAAGAGGTTAAGCGAAACAAGGAAGTCTGCGAGAGTTTGAATCAAATGGATCCAAAACACATGGAGAAAGAAAATATTACTAGAACATTGTCTAATAGGGTTCTAGACTTGGAAAGCAAACTAGAGGCAATGGAGGAGTGCAAAAATGTGAAACTGGAGACCTTACGAAAGGACGACTGAGAGGAATACATGTAGAGAGTATAGGAGGAAGATGTTGACACTTGGATCGAGATGTTGGAGCAGGATGAGGATGTAGATGGAAGGCCACCAACCTTCCCATCCCCACCATGTTTTTGAACATAGAATGGAGGATCGGCTCATTTTCATCTTCTCATAACGTTGAGAAACCTTGAAGTGATGAACAAGCTATGGAGGTGAGATGGATAGGAGGTTCATATGACAACATGATGCGATGAAAATCATTAAGATGTGAGATGCATGCGTTCTTGTGGAGGAGAAGTTACGGTCGAATTAGCTACCTAATTAGTCACCATCATGAGGGGTACCAACAGATGATGTTCTTGCAGAGTTGTGACAGAATTTGCATGGAGCAGGTCGTAGGCAGAGTTATCTATTTGTTGACATGATGGTCTTCTAAATGGAGTTTGTTGGGATGGCTTTGCCAATGGCAAAAATCTTTTTAGAGTGGCAGAGGATGTTTGGGCACAGAGTTGGCTTCATGACCAATGGTTGCCCGAGACTGCCTACAAGGATGAGAGAGTAAAAAAACTGAAGGTTTGACTGACGGGTGAGTGAGGCAATGGGCACTTTTCTTTAACATTATTAATACAAAATATATGTTTATTATTTTACAACCAATTATGCTTTTTATTAATTTAGATACTTTCGTAAATATAATACAATGGGATCATTTTTATGAAACTGAGTGAGATGGAAGGGAGAATAGAGTGTGCGAGAGAGACATAGAGGCGAGAGATAGAGTGAGAGAGAGGAAGGAAGAGGGAGAGGAGGGGGAGAGAGGGACTGAGTGACAAGGGAGTGTTGAATATGCAATGAGGGAGAGAGGAAACAAGGGAAGAGGGAGAAAGGGTGAGGATAAATATAGGGAAATAAGGGGAGACAGAGACAGGGAGACATAGATATGGCTGCGAGGGGGGGGGTTAGGGGGAGAAAGAGAAGGAGAGATGGAGGGAGAGAGTGACAGAGAGAGTGGTGAGAGAGTGCGTTTATGATGGGGACAGAGATAGAGGGAACTGGTAGAGAAGGGGAGAGAGATGAAGGAAAAATATAGAGGACTTGAGAGAGATGAGAGAGAGGGGGGGCAGAGAGAGATGGAGTTGGTAGAGGAAGAACGACATAGAGAGAGAATGGTGGATGGGGAGTGGCAAGGGAGAGATGGAGAGTCAGTGAGAGAGAGAGAGAAGGTGGAGAGGTAGAGGGAGAGGAAGAAGGATGGAGAGAGAGAGAGATATGGAGAGAAAGTGTGTATGTTTTTTGGGTGAGAAGGAGATACAAGGGGAGATATAAATATAGACGGGGTGGGGGAATGGGTAGAAGAGAGAGGCAAAGAAATGGAGGGAGTAAGAGGGATAGATGGGAGATAGAGATATAGATGGAGAGATAGAGAGAGAGAGAGAGAGAGAGAGAGGGAAGATATAGAGAGGGAAAGGAAGAGGGAGAGATAGATAGATATGGGGGGAGAGAGAGAGTTGCATATGTTTAAGGGGTTGAGATAGAGAGACAAATAAGGATAGATAGAGGGAGGTATAAATGTAGATGACAGGGGGAGAGAGGAAAGAAGAGAAAGATAGAGTGAGATGGGTGGGAGAGGGAAGGGAAGAGAGAGAAGGAGAGGGGAAGAGAGATAGACACATAATGGAAGATGGAGAGAGAGGGAATAAGAAAAATTCTCACAGAGAGAAATCCAAACATATTAGATATATCTATAAATTCATGAATATTTTAGATTTTCACTAAAATAGATGTATTGATTTCAATGTAGTTGCTGATTTCTAATCATATTTGATCACATACAATATATGAATTTGTTTTAGTGTAGATGTCGCATTATAATTCTATTTAATACCTTACACTAGATGCATTGATTTCAATGTCGATGTTTATTTATACTCATAATTGATTGCTTGCACATGATTCATTAGTTTCGGTGTAGATATTGATTTGTAATCCATTTTTATCGGTTGCACTATATGCATTGATTTTAGTGTAGATGTCGATTTCTAATCATATTGAATAACTTACACTAGATGCATTGATTTCATCGTAAATTTTGATTTGTACTCATATTCGATTGCTTGCATTAGATGCAATGGTTTCAGTGTAGATATTGATTTCTAATCCTATTTGATTTCTTGCACTAGATGCACTGATTTCAATATAGATGTTGATTTCTAATCCTATTTGATCGTTTGCACTAGATGCATTGATTTTCGTGTAGATGTTGACTTTTGATTTGATGCAAGAAGATATATTATGTACATTAATTGCAAAGTAATTAGATTATATAATGTGTATTAATTGTAGTGTAAGCACATCTCTACCTCCTCCATCTACATCTCTATCTCCCATCGTATTTCCTTCTTTATCTCTCTATCTCAACCCATAAATATACACACTCTCTCTCCATATCTATCTATCTCTCTCTCTACCTCCCTCTGTTTCCCCTCCCTCCCTCTTTTCGCCTTCCCTCTCTCTCTAACATTTCTCTCTCCATATCTACATCTCTTCCTCCATCCCTATCTTTACTTCTGTTTTCTTTCCTCTTCCCTCCCCCCATCTATATCTCTATCTCCCCTTGTCTCTCCTTCTCACGCCCAAAACATACACATACTCTCTCAGTGTAAGCACATAAAAATTATTCAACCATAAATACAATACTCGAATTCTCATCCTAAATAAAATGTTTGCTTCTTGAAACTACAAGCTATTTAAAAATAAGTACATTTTGTTATTCCCATTTTCCATCATTCAATATTGTTAGAAAATATTTACAATTGAAAATTACTTTGGGTTTAACACTTCATAAGTCACAATGATAGAATTTGGATAAAACTACTATTAATATTGTAGAGCAACATAGATAAGGTATGTTGTTTACTACAATAGCTCGAGTGAAATATTTGAATGTTCTATGATTCCATCTATTCTTTTCATATGATTGATATGAGAAAATGGAAAAACTAATAAGTATAACGATAATAATATTATAACAAAATAGTTTCTAATTGATTGTAATGAAGATTGTTTGTAATTGACTATATTCTTAGTATTCACATTTTATATCTATCAAAATTGTCAGATTGACACTTTGCACTCAAAATTTGTATTTCATCATTTTTCATCATTCAAGTTACTAACAGTCTCTCTCATCTCAACAAACTGAGGTAACTAAGAAAATTTTAAATTAAGTTGACCAAATTAATATTAGACATATTTAGCATATTTAAAATGATCAAAATAATTAGATGTTCAACAATTCTTTTATGATCGCACACGATTGAAACCAGCCTACGTCCATCTTAACACAGGATCTATCAAGCACAAAGAGGGATCAAATCTCTCGAAGTGCAAAACTTTCCTCACGTTTTGCACTCAAAAAAGAGGTTTTCACCTCAAGAGATTTGATCCCTCTCGGTACTTGATAGATACGATGTTAAGATGGATCTAGATTGATATTATAAAGAGCTATGATGAATCTAAGCTCGTATTCTTGCATTGTATTCCCCATACCTTTAAATAGTCTCCATCACATGGAAAATCAGTAAACCCATCTAATGACTAACCAAACTTATATATAATTATTATTTTTTTCGTTATGATTTTTATTTGTTTGAGAGTCCCAACAATTATAATAAATAAATGAGCTAACTAATATATATATATTATAATATATATATATATATATATAATATATATATATTATATATATAGTATATATATATCTATATATCTATAATATATATATATTATATAATATATACAACACAACACAAACACACTAGTGGAATTAGAACTTAGTCATTCCTCTTACTTGAGTCACATGGTTTTACATAATATATTCCATATCATGGAAAAAACTAATTAAATTGCACTCTACAAACATTTTAGGCAATAAATATAAAACTAATTTAACTCATATAATTAAAAATTACATTTACATAAATAATTGAAAACTATTTAAAAATTCAAAAAAAATACTATATTATTAAATTAATCTAATAAAATAAATATTAGAAATAATTGCCTATTGTGATCATAAATTGCCATTATATATATAAATAAATTAAATAAGTACTTTGTAGATGGAGAAATTTCCTCACTTTATATTTTAGATCCATCTTAATCCCTGATCTATGAAGCACTGAGAGGGATCAAATCTCCCAAGGTTAAGTTGGATCGAATATCAACACTTGATAGATCCTGGGATAAGCTCGATCTATGTTGGTTATACAATACTATATAATATCTATACTTGTATCTATGTGTCTCATTATCATTCAATTTCTCTATGTCAACCCCCAAACATATACACTCTATCTCCATATCTATCTATCTCTCTCACCCTTCGTCTTTCTCTTCCTCTCCCCCTCTCTCTCTTCCCCTTCTCTCCCTCTCTCTCTCTTCCCCTTCTCTCCCTCTTTCTCTCTCTTTCTCTCTCTTCCCTCTCTCTATATAACTCTTTCCATCTTTCCCTTCTTACTCCCTCTCTCTCTCCACCTTTCTCCCTCTACGTCGCTATTCTTCCCTCCCACTCTCTCCCATTCTCTCTTTTGATTTTTCTCTTCCTTCCTCTCCCTCCCTTTCTCTCTCACATCCCTATCTCTCTACCCCCATCACTCAATCTCTCCCTCTTCCCTCCAACTCTTTCACTATCTCCCTCCCTCTCTCCTTCTCACTCTCCCCTCCGTTTTCGTGACTCCCTCTCTCTCTCTCTTCCCATTTTGTCCATTAGGAAATCAAAAGGAACAAAATATTTTCTTACTTTGATAACAACTTTTGATATTTTTTAATTATATTGTTTTCTTATGTCTTCTTTTCATCAAGAAACTATAAAACAATAAAGAGCATGAAGATCACAATAACAATAAAACATAATATGTAAGATCTCACCTAGGGAAAAACCCCTCCTAGGGAAAAACCCAGTTAGAATTCTCTTCTTCTTATAGAATGAAGAAAAAATGAGACCTTCAAGACCTCTAGACCAAGACAAAGATTCCTTCCAAGAACCAAGTCATCCTTCCAAGAAATGCTTCTTCACATAAGCTTATGTGAACAAAGTCAATGAAAGTCAAACTTCTCTTTTGTTGGTTAAATCATAGTTTCGGCCCTCAACTGTAGGTTTGCAACTTAGTCTGTAACTTTCAACACTATAACAGTGCAAAAACCCTTGTCCTTTTTTCACGTGTGAGCAGAAATTGTGGTTGAATAGGCCTTCCTAGGGTGAGTTCTTCAGGATATTCCGACTTGGTCTTGGAGGATTCTTTCGACACTTTAAACACAAAAATAAATCTTCTCTTAAGATGCAAAATGGCCACTAGGATATTATATACATGACAATGACTCTCTTGATTTATGAAAAATAATATGTTGACTTTAAAATACTTAAAATCATGAATAATATGCTTGACCTAATTAACTTGAGCATGAAACCCATGCTTATAAAATAATAATTCTTTTTCTCCTTTTTCCTTTTAAGTCAAATATACAAAATCAAGAGAACACGAGTCATTATGAAGAACAAACCTAATTACATATTTCAACGATCTCCCTATATGCCTCATCTCCTCTTCTCTTTCTTCCCTCCTCTCTTCTCTACCTCATTTTCTCGCCATATCTCCCTTGTCACTCCCTCTTTCTCTCCATGTCTATGTCTCTATGCCTTTGTTATTTCCTCTCTCTCTCTCACCCTCTAATTCTCTCTCTCTCTCTTTCTGTCTCTCCCTCTCTCCTTCGCTATCACCCTCCTTTCTGTTTTTCTTATTCTCTCTCTCTCTCTCCCTCTCCTCGTCTCTCTCTCTCTCTCTCTCTCTCTCTCTCTCTCTTCTCCAATATTTTTACTATCCCCCTCTTCTCTCTCTTAAATTTGATCCCATTCTATCACGTTTAAGAAAGTATCTAAATTTAAAAATTTGAATTGGTTGTAAAATATTAAACATGTGTTTTGGATAAATAATGTCAAACAAAATACAGTAATGAAAAACATAAAAAAATCATGCTATATCTTCCTCTAATATTGTTAGTCATTTCCCTTGCTCTCATCGGTTGGATCCTAAGTTAGGATGGATCTATGCTAGTTCAGACTAATATTATTTAAATTATATAAAGTTCACATCATTATACATAAAAGTATTCTCTTTTTTAATTTTATTAAAACCTTGATTTAATTTGTAGGGAAATATTTTTAGTAGTTGTGAGAATAGAGCGCTTAGATATATCTCACAAGTGCCTATAACATTTTTCCTTTTAGATGGGATTGAAAAAAAGTTATCAAATTAAGTTAAAATAAGATATTTTGATTATGAAATAAATTATGGTTTTTGGGCATGTGTTATTGATAAGTCATGATATTGGACCATGGCATTGTAACAAATCATATTTGCAAATTAATAATATCCATTGTAAAGTGCGGGTAAATATTCATAGTTAAGTATCTTTTCATATTGTTATTAAATATTTTGAATGTGAAATAAGTTATGATTTTTTGAAATGTAGTATTGATAAGTAATGGTATTGGCAAATAGTATTGTAAGATATCTTATTTATAGGTTAATAATATATATGGTAAAGTGAGGGTGAATATCCATGGTTAAGAAACTTTTTATATTGTTAATAAAATATTTCGATTATGAAATAATTTATATATTTTTGGGTAGGTTGTATTGGTAAGCCATGGTATTGACCCATGATAATGTAATAAAGCCTATTTAGAAGTTAATAATACCCATTGTAAAGTGGGGGTGAATCTTCATGGTTAAAAATCTTGTTATATTGTTATAAAATATTTTGGTTGTGAAATAAGTTATGGTTTTTGGGAATGATGTATTGATAAGCCATGGTGTTGGCCCATGGAATTGTAACAAATCCTATTCACAAGTTAAATTAATTTTAAGATTTTTTTAGTTTTTTTCAACTATATTTTTCTTTGTTTTAGTTAAAATTTAGTGGGAATTTTTTGGAATGATAATTTTCAACTCTATTATCAGTTGCTATCAGTTGCAAGTGTCAACTACTCTGTAGTACTTGCGTATCACATGATATAAATTATCTATAACAAATTGAATTTTATTAATTTGGCGTACATTTCAAGTGTCTCAAATTTTTAAAAATATTGAACATCTACATTGAGGTAGCTTGTTGATATGAAACGTAGCAAGTGTCAACCACTTTTATAGTATTTCTCCAACCACTTTTATAGTATTTCTCTACACACGATATAAATTATCTATAAAAAATTGAATTTTATTATTTTTATTAATTTAACTTTTTATTATTAATTGGGTAAACATTTTAATGTTTACTAATATCACTTTTTTTTTAAGACTAACCTAATTACCCACGGGGGATTTGAACGCTTTACTTATCGCAAGGAGTGCTTTAAAGCACTCATTCACCGTCAATCCAAAGCCCCATGGGCGTTTACTAATATCACTTTCACAATGAAACCAATATTTAAATGTTTAAACTCATTTCCAATATCACTTTAAATTTTTAATTGAAATAATATCTAAAATTATTTACATACTTGCATTACACCAACACATCTTTTTATACGTTTCAATAATAAGAAGATTATTTTATTATAGGATTTACTATTTATATTTATAATTTTCGAGTTAAATTTAATGTTATCGTATAAAAAGTTTCAAGAAGATTATTTTATTATAGGATTTACGATTTATATTTATAATTTCGAGTTGAATTTAATCTTATCGTATAATTTGGAATTCTAAGAATGTAACTAATAAAATCACTTAGACTTTCATTTTTCTTTAAGTTTTGAAATAGTTTTAAAATCCACAAATTTATTTACCTGATTTTACTTTTTTTGCTTAAAAATTATTTTATTGTTTCAAAATTCAGTATATTGTTTAGCATGTTTTCTTGCAACATTCTGTAGTGTACAAATTATTGGTTTGAAAAAAGTTCTAAGTTAAAGATGATAACGAAACTCAGACTCTGGAATAATTGGAGCCGGGTATACACAGAAAGATAAAGAAAACCATTTAGATATCATCTTTAAGTGAGAACTGCTTTATATAAAACACCTTGTATTTTTTTATCACAATATAATATATAAAATGAATATAAATTAGATATTTAAGTGTTTTTAACAGGAGGTAAATATTAAGAGCTATGCGCTTTTTTCAATTACAGCCGACTACATATCGCAGTTCCATTTGGTATAAAAATTGAAATTATATCATCAGTATAGATAATAGCTACTGATGATATAATTTCATCAGTATCGGGTGTTTCACCATTCTCTTAGAGGAAGGAAGCGGTTCTGCTATAACACCCAACCCCATTCCCATGCATTTTACACCTTGGAAATTGAGTAAGGGTAACTTTTTCCTTTTTTTTTTTTCTTTTTCTTTTTCAACTGCGTGAAACGATGAGAGAATTATACTGAAAAATGACCTGGGTTTGTTGAATATGGGGCGAAAAAGAAAAAAAAAACTAAACAAAGTTAATGTTCGGATCACAACATCTTCATTCTATACATGGTTTCCTGTAATTTTTTATTTTATGGACCCATCATACAAAACCCTTAATTTTATGACATGATCTTGATGTAATTATTTTACTGAATACTAAGTGTATATAAAATCTGTATATCTGATTTTTTGAAAGAGTTCATATACATTCCTCATCATTTTACCCATTTTACCCATGTTAAGAGTGTTTTTTTTCACATAAATTACTATTTTTGGTTTTTGTTACCTGAAAAGGCCGGAGGATTATATATATGAAAATGGGATTGTAACAAGTGTGCTGATTGGATGGAAATCATAGAGGCCAATGCGATTGTAATAATTGCCCTTTTAGACCAGTTTTTTGGGGTCAATATACTGAACTTTACCTATTAAAAATTGTTTTTATTTTTGGTTTCAGTGAGATGGAAAGCTTAGAAAAATCCTAGAGGAAAATGGTATTATAACAAGTGTGTCTAATAATTATATGGAAATTTTGTTTTCGTCTGTGGGGTTGGGGGGCAGACGTGACCGCGGATCCTAAGAGGAATAAGTTGGAGTATTCTGAGATGAAGTTTGGGTAGGGAAAATTTCTCACCATGTTGAACACTGGTGCAACCTATAACTTGATGAGAGAAGAGGCAGTAAGGAAAGTTGGAATGAAGTTTGTTCAAACTCAAGCTCATCTCAAGGTAATAAACTCTCCACCAGACAAAGTGATTGGAGTGGTAGATGTTGTGGAAGTGAATATTTGTGAATGGGTAGGAAATGTTGACGTCACAATCATGTGGAAGGATGATTATGAAGCAATTTTGGGCACGAAGTTCATGAAGCAATATGACGCTATGATCATGCCACATTTGAGGAAGTTGCATATTTACAATGGAAGGGAAGATATACCTTTGAGTATCACTACCATGGCAGCCGCAAGGGGTGAATGTAAGATAACAACAATGGGTGTGGAAGAGGTCAAGCGAAACAAGGAAATCTGTGAGAGTTTGAATCAAATGGATCCAAAACACATGGAGAAAGAAAATATTACTAGAACATTGTCTGATAGGGTTCTAGACTTGGCAAGAAGACTAGAGGCAATGGAGGAGTGGAAAAACTGTGAAACTGGAGACCTTATGGAAGGAGGACTGAGAGGAATACATGTAGAGAGTATAGGAGGAAGATGTTGACACTTGGATCAAGATGTTGGAGCGGGATGAGGATGTAGATGGAAGGCCACCAACCTTCCCATCCCCACCATGTTTCTAAGCTTAGCATGGAGGATGGGCTCATTTTCATCTTCTCATAACATTGAGAACCCTTGAAGTGATGACAATCCTTATGATGTGAGATGCATGTGTTCTTGAGGAGGAGAGGTTACAGTTGAATTAGCTACCTGATTAGTCACCATCATGAGGGGTACCAACACATGATAATGTTGCAGAGTTGTGACAGGATTTGCATGGAGCAGGTCATAGGCAGAGATATCTATTTGTTGACATGATGGTCTTGGAAATGGAGTTTGTTTGGAAGGATTTGCCAACGGCGACAACCTTTTTTAGAGTGGCGGAGGATGTTTGTGCCTAGAGTTGGCTTCATGACCAATGGATGCCTGAGACTGCCTACAAGGATGAGAGAGTAAAAAACTGAAGGTTGGACGGACGGGTGAGTCAGGCAATGGGCACCTTTCTTTAACATGATTCATACAAATTATATGTTTAATATTTTAAAACCAACTATGTTTTTTATTACTTTATATACTTTCTTAAATATAATACAATGGGATCATATTTAAGAAACCGAGTGAGATGGAAGGGAGAATAGAGTGTGGGAGAGAGGCATAGAGGCAAGAGATAGAGTGAAAGAGAGGGAGGATGAGGGAGAGGAGGGGGAGAGTGGGAGGGAGTGAGAAGGGAGTGTTGAATATGGAATGAGGGAGAGAGGAAACAAGGGAAGAGGGAGAAAAGGAGAGGATAAATACAGAATGGGAACTTTTCTTTAACATGATTGATACAAATTATATGTTTAATATTTTAAAACCAAATATGTTTTTTATTACTTTAGATACTTTCTTAAACATAATACAATGGGATCATATTTAAGAAACTGAGTGAGATGGAAGGGAGAATAGAGTGTGGGAGAGAGGCATAGAGGCGAGAGATAGAGTGAGAGAGACGGTGGAAGAGGGAGAGGAGGGGGAGAGAGGGAGGGAGTGAGAAGGGAGTGTTGAATATGGAATGAGGGAGAGAGGAAACAAGGGAATAGGGAGAAAAGGAGAGGATAAATAGAGGGAAACAATGAGAGATAGAGACACGGAGACGTAGATATGAAGGGGGGGCAATGGGAGAGAGAGAAGGAGAGAGGGAGGGAGAGAGTGACAGAGTTGGATGGTGGTGAGAGAGTGTGTGTATGATGGGGGCAGAGATAGAGGGAACTGGCAGAGATGAAGGAAAAAGAGAGAGGACTTGAGAGAGATGAGAGAGAGAGGGCAGAAAGAGATGCAGCTGGTAGAGGAAGAAAGACATAGAGAGAGAATGGGGGATGGGGAGTGACAAGGGAGAGATGGAGAGAGAGAGAGAAAGAGAAGGTGGAGAGATAGAGGGAGAGGAATAAGGAGGGAGAGAGAGAGAGTGGTAGAGAGAGAGATATGGAGAGAAAGTGTGTATGTCTTATGGGTGAGAGGGAGATACAAGGGGAGATATAAATATAGATGGGGTGGGGGAAAGGGTAGAAGAGAGAGGCAAAGAAAGGGAGGGAGGAAGAGGGATATATGGGAGACAAAGATATAGATGGAGAGAGAGAGAGAGAGAGAGAGAGAGAGAAGGGGAAGAGATAGAGAGGGAAAGGAAGAGGGAGAGATAGATAGATATGGGGAGAGAGAGAGAGAATTACATACGTTTAAGGGGTTGAGATAGAGGGACAAATAATGATAGCTAGAGGGAGGTATAAATGTAGATGACAGGTGGAGAAACGAAAGAAGAGAAATATAGAGTGAGATGGGGGAGAGAGGGAGGGGAAGAGAGAGAAGGAGAGGGGAAGAGAGATAGGCACATCATGGAATATGAAGAGAGAGGGAATAAGAAAAATTCTCACGGAGAGAAATCCAAACATATTAGATATATCTAGAAAGTCATGAATATTTTAGATTTTCACTAAAATAGATGTATTGATTTCAATGTAGTTGTTGATTTCAAATCATATTTCAACAAATGCACTATATGCATTGGTTTTAGTGTAGATTTCACATTATAATTCTATTTAATACCTTACACTAGCTGCATTGATTTCAATTTCGATGTTTATTTGTACTCATATTTGATTTCTTGCACATGATTCATTAGTTTCAGTGTACATATTGATTTCTAATCCTTTTTTATCACTTGCACTATATGCATTGATTTCAATGTAGATGTCGATTTCTAATGATATTGAATACCTTACACTAGATGCATTGATTTCAGCATAGATTTTGGTTTGTACTCATATTCTATTCGTTGAATTAGATGGAACAATTTCAGTGTAGATATTGATTTCTAATCCTATTTGATTTCTTGCACTAGATGCACTCATTTCAGTATAGATGTTGATTCCTAATCCTATTTGATTGTTTGCACTAGATGCATTGATTTTAGTGTAGATGTTGACTTTTGATTTGATGCAACAAGATGTATGATGTACATTAATTTCAAAGTAATTAGGTTATATAATGTGTATTGATTTCAGTGTAAGCACATCTCTACCTCCTCTATCTATATGTCTATCTCCCATTGTCTTTCCTTATTTATCTCTCTATCTCAACCACTAAATATACACAATCTCTCTCCATATCTATCTATCTCTCTCTCTACCACCTCCCTTTGCCCTCCCTCCCTCTCTTCCACTTCTTTCTCTCTTTAACATTTCTCTCCATATCTATATTTCTTCCTCCCTCCCTATATTTGCATCTGTCTTCTTCCCTCTTCCCTCCCCCCATCTAAATCTCTATCTCCCATTGTCTCTCCTTCTCATGCCCAAAACATACACACACTCTCTCATTGTAAGCACATAAAAAATATTCAACCATAAATATAATACTTGAATTTTCATCCTAAATAAAATTTTTTCTTACCCCAAATGTTTTCTTCTTGAAAATATAAACTATTTATAAATAAGTACATTGTTATTATTCCCATTTACCATCATTCAATATTGTTAGAAAATATTTACAATTGAAAATTATTTGGGGTTTAACACTTGATGAGTCACAATGACTGAATTTGGATAAAACTACTATTAATATTGGAGAGCAACATAGATAAGGTATGTTGTTTACTACAGTAGCTCAAGTAAAATATTTGAATGTTCTATGATTCCAACCATTCTTTTCATATGATCGATATGAGAAAATGGAGAAGCTAATAAGTGTGACAATAAGAATAGTAAAAAAAAATAGTTTCTAATTGATTGTAATGAAGATTGTTTGTAATTGACTATATTCTTAGTATTCACATTTTATATCTATAAACATTGTCACATTGACACTTTGCACTCAAAATTTGTATTTCATCATTTTTCATTATTCAAGTTACTAGCAGTCTCTCTCATCTCAACAAACTGAGGTAACTAATAAAATTTTAAATTAAATTGACCAAATTAATATTAGACATATTTAGCATATTTAAAATGATAAAAATAATTAGATGTTCAACAATTTTTTTTTATGACTGCACATGATTGAAACCAACCTATGTCCATCTTAACACATGATCTATCAAGCACTCAGAGGGATCAAATCTCTCTAAGTGCAAAACTTTCCTCACTTTTTGCACTCAAAAAAGAGGTTTTCACCTCAAGAGATTTGATCCTTCTCAGTGCTTGATAGATACGATGTTAAGATGGATCTAGGTCGATATTATAAAGAGTTATGATGAATCTAAGCTCGTATTCTTGCATCGTATTCCCCATACCTTTAAATAATCTTGATCACATGGTAAATCATTAAACCCATCTAATGACTAACTCAAACTTATATATAATTATCATTTTTTTGTTATAATTTTATTAATTTTCGAGTCCAATAATTATATAAATAAATGAAACTACTAATAGATACTTCTCTCTCTCTCTCTCTCTCTCTCTCTGTATATATATATATATACACACACACACACACACACACTAGTGGCATTAGCAACTCGGTCATTCTCTTACTTGAGTGACATGGGGTTGATTTCAGCTAGAACTACTATACCTAGGGCCTACCAACTATCGTCTCCGTAGACTGGGCTACTCTAGGGGATTTGGACCTTTTCTCTCTTGGTTTACATAATAATTCATATCATGGAAATAACTAATTAAATTGCACCCTACAAACATTTTACGCAATAAATATAAAACTAATTTAACTCATATAATTATAAATTACATTTACATAAATAATTGAAAACTATTTCAAAATCCAAAAAAAAATATTATATTTTTAAATTAATCTAATAAAATAAATATTAGAAATAATTTCCTATTGTGATCATAAATTTCCATTATATATATAAATAAATAAAAGAAGTACTTTGTAGATGGAGAAATTTCCTCTCTTGATATTTTAGATCCATCTTAACCCCTGATCTATGAAGTGATGAGAGGGATCAAATATCTCAAGGTTAAGTTGGATCGAATCTCAACACTTGATAGATCCTGAGATAAGTTGGATCTATGTTGGTTATACAATACTATATAATATCTATATTTGTATCTATGTGTCTCATTATTATTCCATTTCTCTATCTCAACCCCCAAACATATACACTCTATCTCCATATCTATCTATCTCTCTCACCCTTCGTCTTTCTCTTCCTCTCCCTCTCTCTCTCTTCCCCTTCTCTCCCTCTTTCTCTCTCTTTCTCTCTCTTCCCTCTCTCTATATAACTCTTTCCATCTTTCCCTTCTTACTCCCTCTCTCTCTCCACCTTTCTCCCTCTACTACTCTCTCCCCCTCAAACTCCACCTCTCTCCGCTTCTCTCTTTTGATTCTTCTCTTCCTTCCTCTCCCTCCCTTTCTCTCTCATGTCCCTATTTCTCTACCCCCATCACTAGATCTCTCCCTCTTCCCTCCAACTCTTTCACTATCTCCCTCTCTCCTTCTCACTCTCCCCTCCATTTTTTTGAATCCCTCTCTCTCTCTCTTCCCCTTCTCTCCGTTATAAAATCAAAAGGAATAAAATATTTTCTTACTTTGATAACAACTTGTGATAATATTTAATTATATTGTCTTCTTATGTCTTCTTTTAATCAAGAAACTATCAAACAGTAAAGAACATGAAGATCACAATAACAATAAAACATAATACGTAAGATCTCACCTGGGGAAAAACCCCTCCTAGGGGAAAACCTAGTTAGAATTCTCTTCTTCTTACAGAACAAAGACAAAATGAGACCTTCAAGACCTCTAGACCAAGACAAAGATTCCCTCCCAGCACCAATTCATTCTTCCAAGAAATGCTTCTTCACATATGCTTAAGTGAACAAAGTCAATGAAAGTCAAACTTCTCTTTTGTTGGTCAAATCATAGTTTTTGCCCTCCATTGCAGGTTTGCAACTCAGTCTGTAACTTTCAACACTATAATAGTTCAAAAACCCTTTTCCTTTTTGCACATGTGAGCATAAATTGTTAAGAATTAGGTCTTCTTTCCTTCACCAAGGTTTCTTATTCTCTTCTAGTCTCTTCACACTTCCTTCCTTCTTCTTTCTTTTGTAGACCGAACTAAGTGATTGAAGGTGTTAAATGAATATGAATTTCACTTCTATATATAACTTTCGATGTGGTTTAATAGGCCTTCCTAGGGTGAGTTCTTCAGGATATTCCAACTTGGTCTTGGAGGATTCTTTTGACACTTTAAACACAAAAATAAATCTTCTCTTTTGATGCAAAATGGCCACTAGGATATTATATACATGACAATGACTCTCTTGATTTATGAAAAATAATATTTTGACTTTAAAAGACTTAAAAGCATGAATAATATGCTTGACCTAACTAACTTGAGCATGAAACCCATGCTTATAAAATAATAACTCTTTTTCTCCTTTTTCCTTTTACGTCAAATATACAAAATCGAGAGAACACGAGTCACTATGAAGAACGAACCTAATTACATATTTCAACGATATCCCTATATCCGTCCTCTCATATTCTCTTTCTTCCCTCCTCTCTTCTCTACCTCATTTTCTCGTCATATCTCCCTTGTCACTCCTTTCTCTCCACGTCTATCTCTCTATGCCTTTGTTATTTCCTCTCTCTCTCTCTCCCTCTCTAATTCTCTCTCTCTCT
>APFE031609159.1:2703-32291 GCA_000404065.3 Pinus taeda
GTATTATCGACATTTGATCCGTGGCTTAACACCCGATTGGTCCATGATCTCTATTTAAAGAGCATGGAGGGTCATTTGTAGGTTAACTGTTCATGAGAGAAGCTTATGTAAAATTTCATTCTTTTATTAATAAATTGCCTGAAGTGGTCGCGTTGACTCAGGCCGTGGACTGTTTCCCTCTTTGAGGGTTTTAACCACGTCAAAAATACTGGTGTATTGATCTGTGATCTGTTTGTGAGCAGTGTCCTTTGGTGTTCTGTCTGAGGAACTTACCCTGTAAATTCCTACAAAACTTAGAACCACTGATTGTAGCACACAAGGCACTTCTTACACTCCTTAAACTGCCCAACCCACTCCCTTTAGGCTCACTATCAACTCAACAAGCTCTTTACCCACCTGACAACCTGGCTATAGCAAGTATCAGGCCTCATCCTACTCTCTTAGGCCCTCGGCCCCTTTTCGTAACTCTTGGCCAGTTTCTTGTAGCCCGGTTCAAGGTTGAGCCTCACATCTCCTTGCAACAAGTACCTTGTTTCACCTTCATCCAGTTGTGGCAGCCTCTTGCACTCTCAGCCTCCTTCAGCAACCCTTGTTCTCTCTTGTGGCTTGCTTCTTAGGCCTATGGCTCCTCTAACACTGCTCTCAACCCTTCCTTCTTGGTTCCGACCCTTCTCTTTTGACATGCGGCCAGTCCTTAGGGTCTATAGCCTTCCCCAAGACCTCAGTCCTCTCCTTCGTTGTCCTTTATGCTTGCAGCCTGCTTAACCACACAACAATTCACTTCACAAAATCTGGCCCTCCTTGTCCTCTTATTCTTATGGTTGAAGCTCTCCTTTGCCTAGCCCTCTAACCTGCAAACAACAAACACAAAACCAAAAAGCCAAGACCATTATCACCATAAAAAAGATCCCTCCAAATTTAGAGCAAGTTTGTGGTTTCCTTCTTCAATTTCAAAGCTCAATCAAGAAGAAATCATCTCATCTTGTCCATTGGAGTTGCTCCTTATGCCTTTCCATTGGCCTCTTATTTATACTTGACTGTTGGTCCCTTTGGAAGCCCCCTTGTCCATTAAGAAACATCTAACACCAAACTCAACATTAAATTAGAATATTAAATGTTTTCCTTGGGCCCAGAACCCCATTACTTTGAGTACAAATCCCATAACTTGGGTGCAAATCCCACACACTCATAAAATCACACTTTTTAAGTGTTTCTCTCTCACAAGCCTAGCACCAAGGACATGTGAGAGTACCTCTCGATGCTATCTAATTTCAAAATGTATGCATCAACCTACAGGAAACACTAATCCCCCAACTAAGCACCAACTCAATGAACTTGTAGATATCAACTTACAGGAGACACCAATCCCTCAGTTGAGCACCATCCCAACTTCATGTTGTTCCTTGGATCTGTCATCAACAACTTCTCGTCCTTAAATCTTCTGTGAGTAGTCATCTAACCATGCAACCCTCAAGTTTGCACCTTCAAACTTGATCATAGCCACTTATCCTGCACTTGCCTTTCTTCATCTTCCAACTGTACTCAAGTCATCTTGACCTAAGTTTCTATAAAAATATTTTTGGTACAACTCACCTTGCTGCAACCTAGGACTTATTGTTAGCGCACCTTGTTGAAACCTGGGGCTTATTGATTGTTCGCAGATAGCACTTAATACTCAACAATTGTTAGTGTCACACTGTCACTTTTACTCTAATTTAGGGCTTTGCAATTGCAAAATACAATTTACAGGTGTAATTACAATCACTTTTGATACAAACTCTATTAGGGCTCTTTTCTTAGCCCTATCTAAATCTATCGTCTCACACCTGTAGCTTCACTTCAAGATCTCGTTAGGCCTCACTCATGCACACTTTGCTGTCACTGCACTAGGGCTATCACAATTATGTCACATAGCTTGTCCACTCCTCCTTTATCAGCAAATACACTCACTGTTGCAGGGACTCTTCTCCAAACCATACCATAGGTCTACACTTCAATTCTTTCCCACAAAGGGGCTCGACCCTCCTTCCTTTAACACAATGAATACTTTGTTGTCCCCACAAACCTTAAGTATGTCTACAATATGCTTATCACAAAATGCTCTAAAAGTTTTGCCTCCTCACCATAGGGTTGTCCCAAACCTTCAAGAATTTTGTTTACAACTTGGCCTACAAACTTCTGTTGCATGTGGGTGGCATTACTAACAAATTTGAGGTATGTTCAAACATAGGTTACTGGCCAACCACGAAGGCCTGGCCTACTCCAATAAAGTTAAAACTACCAACAATCTTTCCACATAAAAACCATAGAGGATACCAAGAAGACTTAACCAATAACTCAACAAAACACTCAAATTGTCCTCTTAGCTCAACCATGTAGCAGCATCAAAAGTTGCAAGTTCTACCTCAAGATTTGACCATAAAAAAACAAATCTGCCCTTAGAATCTCGGCTACAACACCTCAGTACTCTTCCCTCAGTTTGGCCTTCAAATCAAATCTCATATTGTCTTAGTTTGGTCCTGAGACCACCGCAAATAACCCTTCTTTGACCTTAGGTCTAGCACTCCTCAACCGCAAAGATATTCTACCTTTGACTGTAGAGATCTCAACCTCGAACCATAGAGTTGATTGGTGGTTAAACTAGCTACACGTGTGGCAATTTATATGAGTTTTAACATTGCCTTTTTTGATTGAAGGCCAATCTGTCTTTTGGCTAAACCGTCGTGTCCACTAGATGTGATTTTAATGCTAACTTCAAAAATTCATTTCTCCTCAATCATGGGAAGTTAGGAGGCGTGCCACCTATTGTTGGAAAGGTATCATCGAGGGCTACGTGATGATGTATCTTTCCTTTGCATTTTCCTTGACTTTGACCACCTATTTCTTGATTTTCTTGAAGGGTTTCTTCTTGCTATCATGTTTTCCTTTAAGGGCTTAAACCTTTTTGCAACACCTCTTGCTGGATTATTAGGGCTCTTAGGGCTTCTGCTAAACTGTTATCACATGCCTTGACATTCCTTCTAGGACTCTGACATCATTCCAAGATCTTTTCCATCATTCCTAGAGCTATGGTTTTCTTCTTAGGGCTAGGGCATCAATCCTAGAGCTAGGGCTTTTACATCAATGACAACTTCACTCAACAAAGGATTGTCGTGCATTATAGTATGTTCTAAAAAATCTTATGTGTCCTATTGTTGGGGAATTATGTGACTCTTTTAAGGTTGTCCTTTTAAACTTTGAAGATGGAATTACCTATATTCTATTCGTGTACCATAAAATGTCATTTTTCCATTCAAATTTTGGATTTTGGTCCAAATTGTTGATTATGGAATAAGATTCAAGATTCTTAGCATATTCAAACTGAATTTAGATGATCCAACCAATAGAAAATCACCTTTGTTGTTAAACATGCTATTATTCCATCATCCTTTCGTGATAATGCATTAGCAACTATATTGTCTTTCCCTTTCTTGTGTAATATTTCCATATCAAAGGTGGAAAATTTTTCCATCCATTTTTGTTGTTCAGTGGATAATGTTTTCTGTTGTAATAAGAAATGAAAATCGTTGTGATTAGTATGTAATAACAAATTGAGAATTTATTGCCTAAGAGTTATTATCACCACTTTGCTAGCGCATGGATAATGGCCAAAATCTCTTTATCGTATGTAGATTTTAGGTCTTCCCTCTTGTTGATTTTTCAACTCTCAAAATCTATTGAATGATCCTTTGCATTAATACTATGCCTATCCCAACCCCTGAAGTAACACATTCTACCACAAAGGGTTTTGTCAAATCTAGCGTTGCTAACACAGGTGTGGAATACATAACTTTTTCAATGCTTCAAACACTCCTCTGTTTGGTTATTCCATTGGAAGGAATTTTTCTTTAACAGTTAGATACTAGTGTTGTTAATTGAGCATGGTTCTTGATGAACCTTCTGTAAGAACATGTTAATCCTAGGAATTTTCTTAGATTTGATATGTTATTTGGCCTTGGCCATTCCATGATTGCTTTGATTTTACTGGAATCCAACTTAACTCCTTCATTGGATATGACATGGCAAAGATATTCAACTTATTCTTTGCCAAAAGTACATTCTGATATTTTTGCATAAAACTAATTTTTTTCTAGGAAGGAGTACTTGCTCCAAATGCTTAAGATGTTCCTTCCATCTCTTCCTATAGATAAGAATGTCATCGAAAAAGACTAGCACAAACTTTCTTAGGTAGGGTTTAAAGAGTTCATTCATGGTTGCTTGGAAAGTGGCAGAGACATTGGTTAACCGAAATGCCATCACCCTAAATTCCTAACGACCTTCATCAATTATGAAGAAAGTTTTTGTCACATCTTCTAGCCTTACTTGGATTTCATAATGCCCTGACCATAGATCTAAGTTTGAGAAATATTTTTCTCCATGGAGCTCATCCAACATTTCATTTATAAATGGGATAGTAAACTTGTTTTTTTATAGCTATCTTGTTTAGGCCTCGATAATCTACAAATAGTCTAAAGGAATCATCTTTTTTCCAAACCAACACTACTAGCGCTGCATATGGGCTCCTACTCCTTGTAATAACTCGACCGCCTTAATAAGGCTTGAATTATTTTTCTATTTCTATTTTATGGTGGTGAGAATATCGATATGGTTTGATATTCGCCGGTGTTGAGTCTATTGGGTGTTGAGAATGCACTATTGTTGGTGCCACTATCTCCATTTGATGGCATTGTGCGATATAGACTAGTGCCCCCTTTCTAATTATCATTTGCTTAGAAGATACAATTTGGGTGGGTGGAGGCCAAAATCCAAACAATTTATATTTTCTTCCTTCCCATTTGAATTTGATAAATTGCTTTTAGTGGTTTGCAAATAGGTCCCCAAGGTTTCTAGCCATTGAATTCCCAATAAGTCTACTCTTTGCAAGGGCACAATGTAGAACCCAGATTCTGTGAAAATTCTATTGTAGTTAATCTGGTAAGTATTCACCTATATTTTAGATTATTTGTCTCAGTAAATTATTTACTGCAAACACTGAATAAAAATACAACTGCAAATTTCACCAATTAAATAAACCACAGGAATTGAGAAAACATCACACTTAAAATAGACAACAATAATATGGGACAAATTGTCCCTGGAAAAACCCCAATGTGGGGAAAACCAGTTCTACAAATGATGGTTTTATTGATCTTCAGCGAATTTGTAATTGAAATAATACATAAACTACTTATCGTAAATTAACAAAGCACTAGCAAATTATTTCCTTCACTTCTGCAAGCAACTTCGACCTCTTGGAACCTATTCGGCCCTCTTGTATGGCCCAGAATCGACTCACACTTGCGGCCTGGAAAATCCACTAGCAACTTGAACTCTGTGGCAAAATAATTCAACCTCCACTAGAAAATTGATTTCTCCTGGCAAACCTGGCTTTTCTCATGCAAGTCAATCACTCTCAAAATTTTGCTCTTTCTCTGACACCTCGGCCTCTTTCTGTCAATTTGCGCCACCTAGAGAAATTCGGCCTTTGCAGAATAATTCGATCTCCCTCTGTCACTAAGTAACTAGAAATCACTATGAAGAAATCCTCTCAGGCAAGTTGATCTCAACGACTGTTGTACCCTCTGTTGGTGTCTTTCCATGCTATCATTGTGCCCTTGCTCACTCGAATTGTGTCTCCAAGAGCCCATTGATTTCCTCTTATAATCTCTCGTTGACAAATCAATAGCCATAATCTAATCATAATCAATGGCTAAGATCATCTTGACCCCATCAAGCCACTTTTCTAGAAGTCACTAGAGAGAAATCAACTTATCTCAATTAATATTGATTAATTTCCCTAAGTTAGACTTAGGAAAATAATTAAAACTGATTAATTAATCTAATTAAGACATTTTCATTTTATAAAATAAACTAGGCTTGGACATAATTAATCCAATTGTGTTCCTAGTATCATTGACACCACTTGAGACTAGAACACTTGTCTGAGCTACATAAACTAACAGATTCTAATTTGTAATCTTCTAATTGTAGCTCGATTTTGTGGCACTTCTCGACTCCAATTCGTTTTCCATCTACTACTATCACTCTTATGTTTGTGGCTAGATATACAAATAGTTGTAGTCTTTTTGCAACATTGATATCTATGAAGTTGTGGGTGCTTCCTGTGTCTATGAGTATAGTGACATTTTTCTTTTTCTACATGCCCTCTTAGATTCAATGTTTGGGGTTGTAAAACTCCTATTATTGCGGCAAGTGATATCTTGGGCATGGCCTCCTCATCTATATTTGGAATGTTAATTTCTTCCTTACATTCTTTTTTTGAGTCATTGTTGGACGTGTCAAATTTTACCTCAACTTCACACTTATATAATTTTTTGTTATGTGTACTTGGGTGTCTAGTTGTCTCCACAATACCTACATTTGTTGACGCATATAGAGAAATTATTCCAATCATTGAGCCCCGAAGGTATGGTTTTTCATTGTGTAGTTGGGTATTTTTGTTTACTTATCATGGACAGTTTGGGCATGGATTAGTGGGGGATTTCGGCGGAGAGAGTGGGCTAGGTCCGTACTCTTGTCTCCTCTGCCTGATTTAATGGTTAACCTTGTATTCTAGTCCCGTGGGATCTCCTTTAGTGGCTACTAGCTTTAGGGATGGCACTACATGGGAAACCCTGATTTTTGGTTGTGTGGTCCCACTTCCCAACACCATCTACATCACCTCCACTCTACTTATTTAACCCCATTCCCCACTTCTCCTATCTGGTTCCACATTTGTTCATTGGGTCCACAAGGAGTTAGCTTCCCCCTCCCCTTGTCCACACCTTGGGTTGGGCTTGAAACAATGCCTCGGAGGTTGATGCAGCTAAAAGAAAAGGAAAAAACATAATTTGGCCACTCTCAACAGGAAATGTACCATAAAATGCAAAAGATGGTCGAGATATACATATTTAGCACGTGGGCAAAAGCCAAACATGAGCTCTACCCCTATCATTATGGCCATCACCCTGGTTCCTAGGGTCACTCATATTGACCCCTTTCATCATTAAGGAACCCATGATTGTCCTAACCCCTGGTGGGCGATAAACAACCCACCTTAAGGGGGTAACCACTGTTATATCCTACACACCATGCTCTCATTCCCTGAAGCCTTCAGCAATTATAAAAGAAAAATCAATAAAAAGCAAAAGGCATATAAAGATGGGTGGAAAAACAAAGGTCGGGGTAACTCATGTACCATGATTGCTACCTCCTACATTCATACACCCAAGTGTAGGCTTCCCTTATTATGGCTACCATTGTACTGTGGCATGTGGCTTGGAGCCTCCCCTGATACCCCATTTTGTTCCACCATTATATCACATTCCACCTACCGCTTGATGAATGTACCATGGACATGTCACCCCCTTTAGAAGTAAAAACCGCTTAATAGGGTTCTTGGTTAACCCCCTTATTGAGACACATGCACATGCTAAAGCCCACTATGGAAGGGCATGCCACCTTGAACTGTCCATTTGATTCCATGATTTGTAAGCTCTTGTACTCAATTACTCTAATGACTTATTATACTAGAAGGCGAGGGGACCCATTGGATCTTATACAAGATTGCAGGTGGGTCTCCATTTGGGGTTTGGTCTCCCTATACAGGGTCCAAGTCCTCCTGAGGGTCATATTGGAACATGCAGGGTGAGCGTTGAGAGCCATGGGCCTCCATTGTAACAGAGAGCAGATTACCACTTCATGGATCCCTCAGCACCATTCATTGATTGCTCGTGTTCCACCTTTTTGGATGAGGATGATGCACCTAGACCACCATGCCCAACCTGCTTCACATTTGCACCACACAGTTGGCAGATGTTCCAGGGCCCAGATGAAGATGTGTCTCATCATGGGAGACAGAGCGAGGGCTTATGTCATCATTCTAGCACATACAGATGTTATACAAGTATTATCGATCCACTTGGAGACCCATGAGGATGTCATTGTGCCCCCCATACCACTTGGGGACACCGCATTTGATTTGATTGGATATCAAGGGGCCACCCCCTTGATCACTCTGTTTGAGCCTATTCTCTCACCTTGGCACACTTTCGATTCCACTAGGCCTCTTCAAGGGCCTAACGATTCATTGTATTCACTATTTTTCCCACTTGAGTGGCTTATCTTTGTGTTATGAGCTATCTTGGTGGGCTTGTCACCAAGTCATGTCATTATTGTACATTTATTTATTATTTGGGGCTTAATTAGGCCTAATTAGGCAAATCAAACTCATTAGGAAGGATATAAAGTGGTGGGAACTCATTTGAGTTTCATCATCACTTGGATTTGGATCGACTGTATCTCTTGAGATTTTCACTAGACCTTTTGATGGACAAACTGGAGAATTGATGCATTTCGATGTTTGGAAGATCTTAAATCTTGTCTTGGAGCTTTGATTTTTTTCTTGCACTATGATGATTGGAATAATTTCTCTATACTTGTGAGTATTATTTCATGTTTATTCTTGCAATTTTGTCTCATAAATGTCTATGGAATATTTTTCTTCATGAAGTTGGTGTAGCTACATTTGGGCTTATGCGAAGTTTCTTGTCTTGTCTTTGTGAGGGATTTTTCATGTTGACCATTGAGAAGTATAGTGAATTATTGTCCTAGGGGTACATGATTGTTCATGTTTTGCCTTGATAAGTCATTTTTGCAGATAATAAGTATAAATTTCCCTTGTGACCTAGTTGTTGCTAAGGCCATATAAAGTTGCTAGGGAACTCCTTCGCTGGAATTTAACATCTCTAAACATTGATTTCATTGGACTCCATTCTCCCAAAAGGCTAGGCACTAGTCTAGTCCAATGGTGATCCTAAAAGAACACTCTTTTCACCTCCCTCCTTTCCTAAGCCCTAACCTAGGAAGCCTCCTAGGGCATCAAACAAAATCATTTCTAGCCACTGAAAATCCTTGAAAACTGGTCAACTACTGTGTTGGGGTCATCTTGAGAGGTCCTCCAAATTTGAGGTCGATCCCACGGTGGAATCTCGAGATATTCCAAGCCCTAGCTTGAAGACCGTTCTCCTCGCTAGGTATCCTTTGGTTAGTGGCATCATTAGGATCATTGCACTCAAATTCCAAGATAAATTCAATTCCTTTGATCCTATTCTTCTCCCAACTTGATAAAAACCTTTAATTTGTTGCTACAAACCAAACCCTTGGCCTTGTTCAAGTCCACTTGGGTTTCTTTGTGGTCCCGCTAACTTGAAACTCCAATTTCACAAAAGACACTAGAGACCCTTTTCTTTTAGCATTCCTTGATCTTGGGTACCTCTCTTCAAGTAATATTCCTCAAACCCTAGGTCTTAGTAATCCCCTAGCCCTTCTAAGAGGGTCATTCATCTTGCTTCTATAGCAAGCAAGCCCATTATCTGAGCCTCCCTTGTGAATAGGCTTTAAGAATCACCTCATATCCTTGATCCATCTATTCTAGTGATTCCTCTCATACCGGGACTCCTCCCATCGGTGAAAGTCCGTAAAGAGTAGGGAGCCTTCGCTGAGGTGACAGTGGGCTATTGCTCCATTGTTACCACTTGACCTAGTAGTTTCTCTATAGGAACCCCTCTTAGGACCCTTGCTAGTTTGAGCGGTGACAATGACTTTATTGACTAACTTTATAATTAATCGATTAAGTAAATAAATTGACTTTTTTAATTATATTATATTTTATTATTTTCCTTTCTAACTAAATTACCCAAATCAAAAGACACAAGCCCAAAAATATGACTTGTGGGAAAAATATACAAACACCTTGCACGAAGTTTTACAATGGTACAACAAAATGGGACAGCAAACAATGGAATAGTCAAACAGTGGTGGGGCAGCAACCGAATGGTAATGAAGTGCAGCAGCAGACGGCAGCTATACAACAACGTAGACATAACCAATAGCGACAGGCAAAAAGCGGAGCAACAACAATGGGCGAAGAAAAACAGAGCGATGGCAAAAGGGGACAAGCAATGGCACAAACAGAACTAACAAGTAGACAAAACCAGCAACAGTTGGCGGAAGGCAGTGGCGGCGAGGGGCAAGCAAGCGGTAGCAGACAGAATTGGGGGCGATTGACATGACAATCATTACACATTGTACGATAGAGGCACAATGTACGGTGGCGGTCACAGTAGCCCGAGTTGGCTCTGATACCACTATAACAAGAACACTTGTATATTTGTAGATAAAAAATTATTATTATTGAATAAGAATATGAATTTATTATTTTTTACAAGCATCCCCTGTTATAAATACTAATTGGGTACCTTTTCTTATAAAGAGATGTCTTTTCGATAAGACACGTCTTGTCATCAACTAACTATTATGTTTGTAACAATAGTCCACTCAACACTCATTGCATCAAGTGATGTTCATAGGGGCAAAGAAGTGGGATTGCATGTAGCAATATGCATCACATGTCATCCATTGCCACTTCCAAGGCTTGCACCCGCTAACCAAGGATTCTTAGGAAGGTCACCCATCCCAATACAACTCTGGCTCAAGCCCACTTACCCATGGAACAGTTCCCCATATTCAAGCTTGTTTAGCATGCTACTCTGTTTGCAAAACCCTAAACGGGTATTATGTATTATGGACTGTTCAATCAAAGCTCCCATCCCCCCCCCCGCTCTGCCGCCCCCCCCTCTTTACTAAACCATCTAACATTATGAAATGTCTTTATATCTTTTTTTCAGTCACTAAAAAAAGTTATTATTATTGGACAAGAGGGATATGCGTGTTAGTTTACTTGTTTCTCAGCCAGAGATTCTCACACAGCAAAAACATACACAACATATCCAGATTTCCTTGTTTCAGATCCTAGGTGTATTAGAAATAGCAGTGGAAGATTTCATGGCAGAGAGAACCTTTTGGAAAGGCACAACTACGATATGGGCAAAGGCAGATGGCATGTGCTAGGTTCAAAGGGTTTCCAAATTTAGCTTTCCCTCAATTATATTTGCTTTTCAAAATTAAGGATTGTATTTTCGAATGTATTTAGAAAGTGATTTTAAGTTTGGATTTAGCATAGCTTATAAGCTCATCCTATGTGCATGATCTAGAGGAGTCTTTGAGTTTACTAGGCATTGTTTTTTAGGCAACTTTCTTCTTTTGCCTGGGTGCTCTACTCTAGGCAGAGTTTAGGTTTATATAGTAGAGATGGTTCTTAGTGATTTTTTGAAAACCCTAGCCTTCTTTATCTATATGAGAAGACCGGTTAAGTTCACTGAGAGATAATAGTGTTGAATTGGATTTCTCCTAGTTAACAGAAGATAGATATGATTCAATGCTACAAATTTATACTTCCTGTTCAGAATTCCAGATTGATGTGTTTATAGATATAGCATTCTCATTTCAGTGGATTCATAGGATTTAATCAAGTTGCTACTTCCTAGTTTTATGGTTTCAATTTTGAATGTAGAATCAACTTATCATGTTATAAAAACTTAACATGGCATCAAAGCTACAAACCTAATATCTTCCAGGAATCCATGGAGTGGGTTGCAGCTATGAGAGGGAGTTGTCAAATGAATTAAGCAGCTGATACATGAGCTTCAGTGACTGAAGTTGATCTGTACTTAAGATATGCACCAGGACTAGTAGTGTTGTTTATGCCTGAGAAAAGTGATTTGCACTTATCATAGGTTGTTGATCTGGTTTATTTCCCAGAGGATCTGTATGTTTGAGGTATGTTCCAGGAGTTGCAACTGTGACAAGTCTTGCCCTCAAACAGTGTGATCATCTAGAGGGTTCTTCCAACATTGCTCCTTGAAAGTATAGTGCAAATGCTACTAGAGAAGGTTGATTTTTGGAGCTTTGATGAGGGGCATTGTCACCCAAACTGTACAGGCAAGATATGACAACACTCAGGGTAGGGGTTGTCACTTTGATCCCTGCCTCTCCATTCTAGTTGTCTCCCTACAGCAAACTATGGAGGGTAGTCCCTATGAAATGTGAAGATGGGAGACTTGTTGGCAACCAACAAGTCCAGGAGACACAATTCAATAGCCTAGCAACTTGGTTGAATTAGCAAGTTAAATGGTTTGATTAGATTATTGTGGAAGACCAGTGCCTTGAATGGAGTCAATTACTTGCTTAAGATAGATTTTTAATAAGTTACCGAATGAACTGTTGTTGCTTAAGGGATGCTTCACTATCCTAAATGAGATGCAAATCCTACAATATAGGTGAGATGCGAGGCCTTGCTTTCTTTTAAGTTATATGTCCATTCTAGGGGTATCCTCCCTCTTAATTGCTTTGAAGCGAGTCTCTAGAGAAAGTTGTGAGAAGAAACCTGGGGTTTTAACGACCCAATACCTCCAACACTGCAGAGACTGTGACTCTGACGACTGCAAGGTCACGTTACAAAGACTCCTCAAGCTAGATGAGAAAGGTGGGCCTATCTTTCTATCGACCAAACTTATGCTTGGAAGTTAATTAATTAATGCAAGAGGATAGCCCTATGATGCAAATGCAAGATTTGAGTGCTCTTAAGGTGAGACCCAACTACAATGATCTTCAATTATAGACAACAAAATACTTAAACAATAAACAATATCAACCACAAGAGAAAGTGCTCAAGTTAAATAATGCCAGAAAAATGTTGCCAATAGACAATTGCTCAAGTTATAAACGATACAAGATCAATGCTTATCAAGACAATTAGCAATCTTCAAGATTATGATCAACAAATTACCAATATGCCAATTAGATATACAAGAGAAAAAATTAGATGTCTTAAAAATAGCATTAACAAGAGATATCCAATTTAGCAATGAGCAATGAATCCACTTATCCAATGACAATAATGGCAATGAGAAACTAAGAGTGGTAATCCACAATGTCACTTAGAGCAAATCTCATTAACAATTATCAATCCAAGTAGAGCACTTGAGTGTGTGAACTAGATGCCAATGACCAAAATTAAGTCTAAAACCATGAATGATGATGAATTATAAGAGTTCATTAGCTAATTTTAGAGACTTAAGAATGATTTATTATTGTTGCAACCTTGTTTTTAGAGGTCTGCAACTTTATATCAGCAGTCAATAAATGATGCAAGTTGCCAAAGATAAGCTAAAAAAAACAATGCATTCAACTTCCAATGATATTCACTTGATTATAATACTGCTTAGACGCTACAGATCAAACTTTTAATGTTCACATCAGACCTCAGAAAAGCATATATCAGACTTGAAACAATTCAGAAATTTAGTGATCAATCCAACAAGATGTCAAATTATCAATGCCCAAGAGGCTCCAATTATTAGCTAATCAAGATGAGTGATCAGTAGATAATTTTTAGTCAATTTTAATGAATTTATTAGAGTTATATGACTGCATAAGATGGATGTAACAAAACGGAGAAAATGAGGAAGGGAAATAGGCAACCCAAGAGGCCTAATTGAGAGCTAGTTTGACCTCCAATGAGCTTGGGTACTTGCAACTACCAGTTAGCTCTAATATTGCTGCAAAACCACAATGTTAGCCCACACAAATAATATCAAAATTAGAGATGACTGAAAACAAGGCTAGGGCAAGGGTTATAAGGCTAGAAAACCCCAAGACTAGGGCTAGAAATCACAAATGAGAGGCTAGAAGGGAAAACAAGGGCAAAGAAGGCCCAAAGTGGCCCGGAAAAGGTCACAACAAGAGGAGATAAATCCACAAGGGCTAACGCTAGGCCTAGAAACACTGACACTGGGGGTGAAAGAGCCCTAAAAGGGCTAGTGGCCAAGGGAACAGCCCTAGAGGGTTGCCGCTAAGACAAAAGGGCAGGCCGAGAGGGAGGAGAGCCTCTTAGGGCCCACGATAGGGGTCAAGGAGGAGGGTCAAGGCCCCTTGAGGGTCGGACGGCTCCTCTAAAGGGGGGACGAGGCCTTTTTAAGCCCACAGCTAGCCCTAAAGGGGTTGTAGCATAGGACGAAGAAGAGGGTCAAGGGCACTAGGAGGCTCCTAGGCCCCACAACTAGGCTGAGAATGGAGGACGGCTAGGCCCAAGGCCTTAAAAAAAATTCCAAACCCTGCAAATGCCAACAATTGCCACAAATCACTGCAAACAATACTAGACGGCCTCCTCTTCAGGCTGGACGTTGAGCTTGGAGGCTAGATCTTGCCTTCCTAGGCCTAGATCTACCTCAAAACCCCAACAAAATTCCCTTGACCAACTTGAAGTTCACCTACACAAATAAATCAAATAAGGCCAAAAGCCAAAATATATACAAAATATAAACCCCAAGTGTCGCAAAACAAATAGGTTAGAAATAATTTACAAATATACAATATTTACAAACAATTTAAAAAACAAAAAATTGGAGCAATAAATTTGGATAAATAACAATGGATGTGTAAATTTCCAAAAATAAATATTGGTTGAAACCCTTTTGCAAAATCAAATACCATAAAGAAATCTCAAAGCCCAGACATAGTTAGCTCTTCCCCATAGTCTGTGAACTTGGAGCCCAAGGGCTAGCGTCCCTTTAAACCTTTATAATATTTCTCAAGAAAATTATTAGATCATATGGTGAATCAGATCACCTATGATAGTACGTACCAATAGAATGTTCTTATCACCGACAAATGAAATAACAATTATTAGCAATGTTTTGCACAATATAGGATCACACATAGCTAACACATACCACAGATCAGCAGAACAAAAACAACATGAACTGAACTCCAAAGTCTTTCTATTACGATACAAAATGTTCCTAGCGGAGTAGCAGCGCAATACCAACATTTAAGAATTACATCATCCAAAGATATCTAATAGAAGCAAAATGACTTCTTTATATAGAGAAACTCCTCCAAGTGGAACATAATGGCTAGTTGGCTTGATCCCCATCAAAATAATCGCGATCGTTGAAAATAATTTGATCATTTTTAATCTCCACCATCGAATTTTTAATTTTGAGGAAAAATTCAAATTTTTCTTAAAACCCCTTTTAATTAATCCAAAAAATTAATATTTTTGATTAATTTCCTCAAAGTTTTGACTTTGATTTAACCATCAAGGTCCAAGGGCTCAAATTTTCTTAAAATATCCATTTTTCCCTTAAAGGGGGGGGCCTTCAAAAATTGACTTTCCTTTGAACCACGAATTTTTTATTATTTTCCACTTGGAGAGATTAATTTCTCTATAATTATGTTGACGGTGCTGGACATGCCAACATTCAGGGGATCTCCCCAGTATAAAGTCCCAACTAGACCTCACACTGTTTGGTGTAGGAGTCTCATCTAGTACGATGGCCCAGTTGCCATTATCTTAAAGATATGCCTTAGCTCTTGCTTGTCAGCACGTGAGAGTGGTCTGCTTTGTCTTCGAACAGCGAGGTTCGCATGCCTAGTGAGTGCTAGTGTTACTTGTGTCAAGGTTCTTTGACCGCAGAGAGAGAGGGTGGAAGTGAGTCTCTAGTCGAAAGGGAAGAGTCCCGACTCTACCAAAGACACATAACACAACAAGACATGTGCAGCTTCCGACGGAGTAGTCCACACGAATGCGGCAGTCACAAACACACAATGAACGAATAGCACGTACAACACACATTGGAATAGTCCACGCAAGTGCGAGAGTCGTTATAACAAGTTTATGGGAATGGTTTTGTCTAGTGTCCGGCGAGATAGCCCACACGGGCAAGATAGCATTAACAACTTATACAACACATTTTCATAAGCATATGTATTAGAACAACCAAAATAGTTCAACTATCTTAACACAAGTTAAAGCAACATGCATTACAAGTGTTCAAAGAATAGTCTTGCAAACAATTACAATACATGTGTGAAAACGTGTTGGCCTGTTAACAGGCTTCTGAATTAAGCGAAAGTTCCAAGACACATCGGTACACCATACATCACTAACCCCGTAAGCGAGGCGTTGGAGCCACTACTCGCTCCTCAAAGAAAAGATTACAAACTCTCAAGGCTATGTGGGAGGAGCCAAGGTGAAAAGTCTTTTGCATGTACAAATGAGGGGTATTTATAGCCAAGGGTGAAACTGACCCTTATGACTGTTCAACTTCCCTCATGACTGTTTGACTTACATGACTCTTCAACTTTACATGTCGGTCTCTTGTACTTCCTCGTTACATTACATTGATTACAATAGTATAGCCCACAATAGTGATGTGGCCGAGATGACTCATGGCACAACTCGACACAACAGTGCTGGTATGTTCATGTTGCTGGTGGTGTCCATGTCGAGTTGCAGTGCTGCTGAGTGATGGATGTGCTCTTGGTGTATCATAGCTTCATCTCCGCATGGCAAGGTGTGTGAAGTATTTGATGGTCTTCGTGTTTGCTTGATGTTTGCACATGCATGTTCCTCCTTCCCTTGTACTTTGACATGCTTCATGTGTTCGTCCGTTTGCGAACAAATCTCCTTGCATGCATTCCTTGTTCGTTCGTTCGCGAAACAATCTCCTCGCATGCATTCCTCATTCGTCTGTTCGGGAACGAATCTCCTCACATGCTCTCCTTATTCATCTCGTTCGTCGTCACATCATGTCTCATCCATGTACCTGTATCTGCAATCACTCATGACGAGACGGCATCAAATCCATAAATCTCCTACTCTACCATGATGCATTGTTATTCGTTTTCGGATGCAAGTGACCAAGAGAGAAGACAAGGCTCTGAAACTACGCAAGGCAGATTTCAAGCCGGGATGTGGGCTCCGGGCACTACATTGAAAATTGTGCAAAAATCACTGGGAAACTGAGATGGACGATCCGGATTAGCAATGACTATCTGTGGGATCTAGCTCGACTGGAGAGTAGATCTGCGCAATTTCTTGAGGGAGGCAGCACAGGCAACAAAGGGGGTTGGTAGCAAAAACTGCGCAATTCCTCTAGGGAGCTGGCAGTGGGCTCCAGGAGGCTTGCTTCTAAAAAATGCACAATTTTTCCAGGGAGCTATCAGCAAGCTGCAGGAGTGCCACTGACAAAAACTGCGCAACTGCTGGGAGGTTGGCCTACTGAACATCCCATCGCAGTTTCTGAACTAAGCGAGATGCCAAACAGCTAGGAGACTGCTCAATGAAAACTACGCAGTTTTCCGGGTGAGCAACAAGTCGGCTAACTGGGTAACTGGTTAGAAAAACCGCGCAATTTTTTGATGGAGATAGTGACGAACACAGGGTGTCTGTGCGGCATGTTTGCGCAATTTCTTCAGTCAGTGGGGTGGGCATTCTTTGCAGCTTTTGCGCAATTTTTTGGGGGAGTGAGTCTCAGGGTCACTGCTTGGTCAAATTCTTTGGTTGACCAACTAGAGGCTTGGTTGATGAGCTTGCGAGTAGTGCAAATTGAAATGGCTTGTTGAGCAACTTTTGCGTTGTTCTGGTGATAGTCAGTCCAGTTGATTCCAAGATTGTGTAATGCAGGTTGCCTGGGAGACAGCCTCAATCTCTGCACAATTCTGGGCAGCAGTACATGATCACTGAGGGCCAAAACTGCGCAATGCAGCTGAGCGAAGGTCCGGTTGTTGGAAGGTGATCCAGTCATCAGAATTTCAGCAAAATGACTAAGTGTGTGGGCGAGTGAACTTGTGCATACACGACCTTGCGAACACACACTCAACATGACTCGATGACAAGACACCTCAAACCATCAAGACAACATAACTCAGTGTGACTGACCGACGATGCGAGCGACAAGCGCGACACTTGCGATAGATCGTTGAACGACCACGACGACGCTTGCACGACAGTGCATACAACATCGTATGTGAGTGCAATAGCTGTGTACAGGGCGAACACAACTCAAACACAACCTTCAACATCACCAAAACAAGGTCGCAAGCATGACATAGCAATCAGCATGCAGAAGACGACAGTTGGTCAAACAAGTGAAAAGGAAGCAAGACATGTAGAAGAAACACATGAGATGACTTTTCGTGTTTGCGCACATGCATGTTACTGAGGACAAAATGATATCACAATGACAAGCATTCCTGCATACGCAACTAAGAGGTGTACTTTGAATAGTGTTCTTTACTTACCATACTTACCCTCAAGATGATCATGCATCCGAAGGAGTTTGCATGCAGTCCTGATCTTTTCCATTGATTGGTTCCTTAGTCCTTCTCCTCAACTCCTTGGAAGCGATTTCAGCATGTCATCGTTTCCTATAGTCACTGAGAGGTAGATCTGCGCAATTTCAGCAGACAGTGACTGTTGAATGAGGCCCTAGGAAGTCCGTCTACGCAGTTTCTGCATGCAATACCGACAAGTCAACTTGGACAACATTGCACAGTTTTGAGGCTCAAAGCACTGTTGCGGGACAGGGGTCCTGGGAGGACACCTCTGCACAATTTCTGAGTGCGATGCAGCTAGACTGCTCTGCGCATTTCTGGAGAGCAGTGCTAGATGGGGTCTCTGCGGACTGCGGGGTTTCAGCAGGCAAGGGAGCTTAGTGTCTCTGCGCACTACGGGGTTTTAACAAGCAAGGGAGGCAGCTTGATGGTTGTAGAAGCAAAGCGAATAGTTTAGGGAAGCTGGATGAGGCTAGGTTGCTCAGGAAAATGGCTAAGTGTGAGATCAGTGAAACATATGTAAACATGATAGGACTTGACTGTAATCGCAAACCGACACTTAGTGACAAAACATAGACCATCCAAAATGCATAAGACATACTTTGCTTGATGCAACAACCTTCGTGACAAAAGTGCATGAAGTGAGTGTGAAACATGTCTATATGATGACAACCACTCATATGCACACAATTCCATTGAAGCAAGACAACATTCCCTCTGCATGACAAACAACAAACCCTATGCCCAAAAATGACACATGTTGCATAAGGATGAGAACGCAGACAACTCTTAGGATCAAGGAGGCGAGCTTGAAATCATCAGCTTACTAATAAGTGACCAAAGATGATCGATCGTAGGATCCAAGGTAGGCTCTGAAATTTGGATGCGAGCCAAAATTTTGGAGGGTGGTTGTAGCCGCTAGAACAAATTATTTTGGCTCAAGATTAATTAATTTTAAAGCTTAGGATTTAATTTATTTTTGTCAGAAAAATTAATTAATTGACACTAGAGAGGATTAATTATTTTTTCCACCTTCAAATATTTTAGCCATGGTGTCTAAATATGAGGGACCATGCACTAAAATATTTTTTACATCAAATAATTACAATATCAACCCTTGGAAGGGAAAACACATTTAAACTCAGTCCCTCAATAATTTACCCATTTCTACGACACAATATGATCTAGTATAGACCGAGTGCATTTCTAATAAAATAATTTAGTCAAATGTGCTTAAATTATTCCCAAACACACTTTTACAAGGACTCAATATAACACTAGGACTCACATAAGACCTTGTCAAGGGATTCCACCCTAGCTTTGGGGTTTACACTGGAAGAAAAACTCTGTCTATTATCCGTGTTTAGAAGCACACATAATTCGGTGAGGTTAAAAAAAATTATAGGATGAAATTTGTTGCCAACATCAGAGGCTTACCTAGGTGTTACATAATTAAATGGTCATACTAGCATCATTTACAATATAACTTGCAGAAATTGGGTTTACAATGATAAAATTGTGTTGGATGATGACTTTGAACTCTAAAAAAAATTCTTCACGTCTTTGCATTTTGTATCCTTGGACTTATGAGAAGATGTGGCCAACCTCTGGCTCCATATGGGGACACATTGCTTCGTTGAAGTAATGTGAGAATCCAGAATCTTGTATCCAAGAAAACAAAAGTCCATCAAATAGATATCCATTCAAAATCCAAATCATCATGTATATATAGAACATTTGTTGGAACAAAAAAAAATCTACTTTGACATATCAAATATATAAAGGCATAAAACTTAAATGCATGAAAAGAAAACTAAATAATGACATAAATAAAATCCTAACTAAGAGCGTAGGGTTAGAAATACAATACAAAAGATGCCTTATGGCATCAGATGTCATCCTTGTAGTACAATTTGAGCATCTACCCATTTGTTAGCAATTCTACAGGATCGCCTTCCAAAGTATTCAGATAGAAGGAATTTGTTCCAACAATTCCTCTGATAATATAAGGCCCCAGCCATAAACTTTCGAACTTTCCATGATTGTCAGGTTTCCCATCTCTACGATCCCATAATAATACCATATTACCAACCTATAACTATAAGGACCTATTCTGAGATTATTTGTTAAAGGTTTCCTTCGTTCTGGCCTGGCCCTGACATAGGTTATCAAAAGTATTTTTGCGAGCCTCATCAAGTTTCATAATCTAATCAAGCTGATAGGTTGGAAGTTTGAGATGAACAGGTAGAGTCACCTCCATACCATAAACAAGCTCAAAAGGACTTTTCCCAGTAGCCCTCTTTTCTCTGATTTTTCCTACCCACAAAGCATATTTGATCTTTCTATCCCAAGATCGCTCATTATCCCCCACAAGTTTTTTGATGACGGTTATCATATTCTTGTTACTTGACTCCACAAGTCCATTGCCTTAGGGATAATAATTCAAAGAATGGGGTAGAATGATACCATATTTGAAGCAGAAAGAAGATAACTAGGAGAAGCTGAAAGCGTTGGCATTGTCCATAGTAATTTTTGCAAGAACACTGAATCAAGTGATAATCTGATTTTCAATCAAATCCATGACAACCTTCTCAGTGGCATGCTTTGTTGGAATGGCTTCAACCCACTTTGTGAAGTAATCTGTCGCAGTCAAAATCCATGAATAGCCATTACTAGAATTATGATTAAATTTACCAATAAAATCCAAACCCCATTGCTGAAAAGGGGCCTCTACTATAACCAGATAAAGAGGTAAGCCTGCTAATATCTGCTTTCCGGTGAAATGTTGGAATTCCTGGAATTTTTGACAAAATTATGTACAATTGGAAAAATGGTGGGCCAATAATATCCAGCACGCAAAATCTTGTGTGTTGTGGTTTTTACCGCAAAATGCCCCCACAAAATCCTGGATGGTATTCTGTGATAAGCTTCTTAGCCTCATCTTCATTTATGCACTTGAGAATTATTCCATTTGGATTTCTCCATCTAAGGCCATCCTTTAATACACAGTACTTGGATGCCTTTAGCATAAGAGTTCTCCTTCTATGAGCGCCCAGGTGATCAGGGCACATGAGATTCATCAAATAATAAATGATATCTTTATACCATTCAATCTTTTCCAACTCCTGAAGCTTAGGAGGGATAGAAGCCTCAGCCATGCCATTTTGACAAACTAATTCCAATGTTTTTTCATTACTTTCTGTCAACATTTGAGCCAATCCCTAGCCTTTCACAAGCTTGGTTGGTCTAATCTCAAGATCATATTCCTGAATCTTGGTCACCCATCTGGCACGAGTCCCTAAGCAATTGGTTTGAGTTAATATATCTTTGATAGCGAAGTGCGGAACAAAGGCAATGATTTTAGAGTAACCCATGTATGTTCTGAAATGCTTAAGGGACTTAACCGATGCATATGCTTGCTTCTCCATAATGCTATAATTTAATTCTAAATTTTGCAGGGATTTGCTCATGAAGGCAATTGGTTGTTCATGGCCTTCTTTGCTTTTCTGCAATAGGATGCCTGCTATAGTATCTTCATGTGCAAAGGAAAAGACCATAAGATCCTTTGAACAATCTGGGATAACAAGAAAAGGAGCTTTCGTTATAGTGTCTTTAATATCCTAAAACCCCTTCTTACCTTCAACTTTCCAAATAAATTTGGTGTCTTTCTTCAATAAACATTTTATGGGCTTAGCAATTTCTGCATAATTTAGAATGACTCTCCTAAGGAAATTTATCTTCCCTAGGGAGGACTAGAGGAACTTAATATTATGAGGCAAAGGAATTTGTTGAATAGCCTCAACCCTTTCAAGGTCAATTTTGATACCATCTTTGGAGATAATGTGACCCAGCAAATTTCCTTCGGTCACCCCAAAGACATATTTAGGGGGACTCAATGATATGCCAAACTCTCAACATATGTCAGAAACCTCTTTAAGATGGTTTACATGAGCTTTACCATCCTTTGAGAAAACAGTGAGATCATTTTGATATATCTCAATAATCTTACCAATTAATTCCTTGAAAGCATAATCCATAGCCCTCTTAAAAGTGGCCCCTACATTTGTTAACGCAAAAGGCATTCTGAGATATTCAAAGGTACCCCAAGGTGTGGTGAAGGTAGTCTTATGTCAATCTTCTTCCTTAACCCAAACTTGATTATAGCTAGAGAAACCACCAATAATGACATCATACCGGATCCAGTTACCTTTGAAGCATATTTTCCATGTTAGGTAGAGGATAATTCTTTTTTTAGGTTAAGATTTCTAAAATCAACACATAATCTAATAGCACCATTCTTCTTTCTAACAATCACTAAGTTTGAACACCATGAAGGGTGTCGAGTCTATTTGATGATACCAGTAGCAAGCATTTTTTGTAACTCTTTCTAAACGAGAGGCCACCTTAGAATTGATTTTGCCTAAGTTTTTGCTTAAATGGCTTAGCATCCTCATCCATAAAGGGAATAGTATGCTCAATAACATCTTTCTTGTAACCCTTTAGCCATCATAAGAAAAGGCCAAGAGATCACGACAATAAGCAAATTAATCAAATTTTCCTTTTCCCCCTCAGAAGTCCCTTTACCAATTTTGACAATTTTTGGGTCTTCGGGGAAACCAATATTTACTTCAATAAATTCACCAGGGTCTATCTTCTTTTCATCACCTTTTTTGGTAGCATTATTTCTATCAAAGAGTTGTTCCATGGCGATAATGTTTTCAGTAGTAGGGTTTGTCATATCTTTATTATTAGAGTGAGACTCTTCTTCCTTTGAGCATGCTTGAAATTTTTCAAACTCATCCAAGTGATTAAGAAAGTGAACAATTTGTTTCTCATCATCACATACTTGCTAGTGTTCTACATTATCAGGGACTGATGGTTTGAAAATTACTTCCATTTTGGCCTTATCCTTTATCAAGTTATCCGATATCTAGAAAGTAGAAGCGACTACATCAAGTTCGTCTGCTTGACTATTTTCTCCTCTAGGAATGATTTGGAGACCAAAGGCATCAAATAATTCAATAGTATCCCATACAGCGTTCTTGTACTTTTAAGCCTGTCACTTTTACATGAGAATATACCTTTAATCTGCTTAATGATAAGATCAGAGTCCCTTTTCACATTCAATAATTTTATCTTGAGGTCTTTGGCTATTTCAAGGCCCATCAATAAAGCCTCATACTCGGCTACCTTCTCAGTAGCTTCGAACTCTAATCGGAAAGCGAACTTAAACATATGGCCCAAAGCTGATACCAAAACAATTCCAACTCCTTTACCTTGCTTAGAGCGAGCACCATCAAAGCTCATGTGCTAGATTTGATCTTTAGATTCATTTTTATGCTCCGGCAAGATTATAGGATCAGAGAGGATAACATAATTTCCCATGCTCGATTGTGTCACAATAAGCCCCTTTTGAGAGTCCTTGGGAGGAGATACTCTTCTTGGGACCTTCTCAATTTCAATAAACCACTACATAGTAAACAAGGTGAAGGAGCTTGGTGCTCTCTTCTAGGAACTTCAACTTAAAGAGCTTTGGCATTTTTCCATGACTATAGCGTTTTGAGATGGAATCTTGATCATTTCATTGATAGGCAAAGAAATTTTAGTGTTGTTGATCCATTCTCCTAAGTCAATATTCAAATGAAAATCTGAAACATCATAAGCATCCTTTTTTATGTTTTTTTTCTTGCACAATCTTATCCTCAAGCAAAATTTCGCCTTCATCCTCGACATTGTTTATGCTAGGAGGGATGAGAGTCTTAATACTATGGCTATTTCCAATAACATCCATCCAACCTTCTAGAGGAAAATGAAACTCCTTTCAAAACATATCGATTTGTTCTCCTGTTGTTGTAAACTCATCATTTAAGATATTCTTTGCGATAGCACAAGATTCTTCGTCATGAAAACTTTGACATGGTCTGCATAAGGATAAAGTTTAAAACACCATATTTGCAGAGTCAAAGGGATCAAGGGGTCTTTGCCCAGCGAGAGGATTCCTGCTTGGCCATGGATTATTGTTATTACCTTTATTATTATTATTATTGTTATGATTTCTAGGTTGGACATTTTGAGTTTGATTTTGTTCCATTTGAATCAGCCTAGACTGCATGGCACTTATTTCTCTAGCATGCTCAACCCTCATTTCCTTAATCATATGAGTTAATTCCTTGACGGGGCCATGCTCTACATCTTTTATTTCTTTCCCTTTATTTCTAATCGAACCTCTTTCAAAACCAGGCATTTCTGACTTACCAAACGTTTTCTTATCTTTTTCTAATTCTTCGGTAATAGCTTGAGCAATGGCTAGATCAGTCGGCTTAGCATGTCTAATTTCATAAGACGTATCAACACAAAAAGCTTCAAGATATTTCTCTAACAAAGATTTGTCTAGAGGTTCATAATCCTGAGTCATTTCTTTGATAATACCATTGAATCTTTGATTAAATTCCTCTACTGTTTCATTCTCGTTTTTCTTTATGTTGTTGATGGCTTTGAAAGATACCTTCCTTCTTTCTTATCCCCATATTTCCCTTTAAATGCATTGATAAGAGCTTGCAAAGAATCATAAGAGTTATCAAGCTTGTCTAATTACCACTGCAATGCATCATCTTCTAACGAGAGGACAAAGAGCTTCATTTTGACATTGTCATGGTTGTAGGCAAGGGTGTGAGCATGTCTTAGCAGAAAAGATGTAAACTTCCTGATGTGAGCATCAGCAGTGAATGCATCGTTCACCTGAAACATAGGGATCTTGTGCATACCGACATCTGGAAGATTATGAGGCTACCCTTGGATATTAGCAAAATTGCAAGACTTGTAGAAATCCATGATGTCCTAACTGACAAGATCAGGGAAAAGCAAGTGGATATCAAGGAGGGCTTCCTATCCGAGAAAGATTAAATACTTACAAGAATGTAATGTGTTTAACCGAGCCCTTGGAGCCTTTCTAGGATCGAGAGTGGCGTTAACCAAGCTACTAGAATTTCTTCTAGTATAAGCTCTTGTAAATGAATGAATAAGTGGAGTCGCCATCCAAACTAGGAAACTAACCCAAATGTCCAGGTGCTAAGTTGAAAATAGAAAGGTGAACAAAGTGATGAGAAGATCAATGAAGGAATGAAGGATGAGAGGATAAAAAAATGATGAGATGGAAAAGATGATGTTAAAGTGTCGTAACGATAAGGACCAAAAAATTGATCCCCGACAACAGCTCTAGAAAATGTGGCATTGTCCGTGTTAATGAAAAGATGAAAATGATAAGAAGATTAGGAATAATGTGGTTAAAGCGCTGCGAACAAGATAAACTAGTCATCGACAACGGCGCCAGAAAATGTGGCGTCATTGGATTAGGAAGATGAAAATGGTAAGAAGATTAGGAAGAATGTCGCTAAATTGTCAAGAACAAGATAAACTTATCCCTGGCAACAGCACCAGAAAATGTTGCGGCCCAATCAATTTTCAATCGTGATTGATAACTTTTAGATGCAACCTGTTTATTATGATTTTGATCCTCGTCTTTCTTTTGATAAGTATAACCCCTTGCTTCTAGAAATTTCCAGAATCTATTCCTTAGACTGAGTTTCACCATACATTTGTGTGATAGGGTCTTCCTCATCATTGAAGTTGTTAATGGTGAAAAATGTAGGGATCATGTCAATGCAACGACCTTCATTTGATGAACTTTGATTTACATTATTTATTCTCACTAGTTAAATTCGAATTTTTCTTAAAACCCATTATTAATTAATCCAAAAATTAATATTTTGGATTAATTTCCTCAAAATATTGACTTTGACTTAACCACCAAGGCCAAGGGCTCAAATTTTTTTTAAATGTCCATTTTTCCCTTGGTAGGGGGACCTCCAAAAATTGAATTTCCTTTGACCCACGAATATTTTAATTATTTTCCACTTGGAGAGATTAATTTCTCTATATTATTTTTTACTCTAGAATAATTAGTTTTCTAGCTTAGGATTTAATTTTTTTTTTTGCCAGAAAAATTAATTAATTGACACTAGAGGGGATTAATTATTTTTTCCACCTTCAAATATTTTAGCCATGTTGTTTAAATATGAGGGACCATGCACTAAAATATTTTTTTCATCAAATAATTACAATATCAACCCTCAAAAGGGGAAAACACATTTAGACTCGAACATTCAATAATTTACCCAATTCTATGAACAATATGATCTAGTATAGGCCAAGTGTGTTTGTAATAAAATAATTTAGCCAAATGTGCTTATATTATTCCCAAACACACTTTTACAAAGATTCAATATAACACTAAGACTCATCTGAGACCAAATTCCACCTTAACTTTTGGGTTTAAGTTGGAAAAAAAACTTTGCTGATTATTTGTGTTTAGAAACACATAATTCGGTGAGGTTAAAAACTTCTTAGGATGAAATTCGTTGCCAACATCAAAGGCTTACCTAGGTGTTGTTACATAATTAAACAGTCATACTAGCATCATTTACAATATAGCTTGCAGAATTTGGGTTTACAATGATAAAAAAGTGTTGCCCGATGACTTTGAACTCTGAAAAAATTCTTCATGTCTTTGCATTCTGCTTCCTTGGACTTATGACAAGATGTGGCCAACAAGGGGAAGCCCACAATCCCTACCAATCCCGTGCAGTTGGCCAAACATAACAAGACAACCAAGCAAAAAGCGTCATCCTTCATTCTATGAAGACGATTTAATCCCTCAAATCGTAGAGAATAAGACAGCAAAGGAGATGCATGATGTCTTGATCACTTTGTACCAAAGCGTGAATATCTACTGCAAGATGTTGTTGAAGAAAAAGCTTTATGCCACAGGCACAAGTGACACAAACATGATGGTTAAATACTTGATGAAGATAACTAAGTTGAGATATTATCTTATTGCTATTGTCCCTACCAATCCCACGCAGTTGGCCAAACACAACAATAAGACAACCAAAATAAAGAGAACCATCCTTCATTATGTGAGGGATCAATTAATCCCTCATATCGTAGAAAAGAAGACAGCAAAAGAGATGTATGATGCCCTGATCACTCTGTACTAGAATTTGAATCTCTCTCACAAGATGTTGTTGAAGAACAAGTGTTATGCCACATGCATGAGTGACATAGACACGATTGCTAGTTTCTTGATGAAGATCATTGAGGTTGAGAGAATAACTTGTTGCTATCAAGATGAAGGTCAAGAACGAGGAGTTGGTTCCCATAACACTAAAAGGGTTCTCTTCATCTCACAATGCTTTTGTCTAGAGTGTTTGTGCTCATGAGAAGTCATCCAACTTCAAGAAGCTTTGGGATGATTTTATCTAGGAGCAAACCACACTTAAGATAGTTTCAACCAAAGTGGAGGAGATCCAAACCCTAGTCTTAATTGAGAAGACACGGAAATGTTGTAAAAAAGGAGTACCCAGGGCAGGTCAGAAGGGGAAGAAGGAAGATTCAAGTCCTACAAACCATGGTACGAAAGACATGAGTCATGGTTACCCCAAAATCTAACACCCTATTACTAGGCCTTATTAGATCCTCGACAACAATGGGATCCACCACAACTGCCACGTTAGTAGTGAATTCCCCTATTGTTCTCAGGCAAGATGTTATCCCCACAAGGGAGGCTTCTCAGGCAGGTCTTAAAGATCAACCCAAGAAGGGCCTTGGAGATGCTCAAATAGATTCCAACAATCCAAACACATGCTACTTTGAATTCAATGATTTACAAAAAGTATAAAGTGATGGAGAATGAGTGATCAGTGCCCTAGCTCAATATTCAATATATGGGCATATGTAGTCCTACAAGGAATAAGTCAAGGTCGAAGTCCTTGAATGGAGTAGGAAAGGGAGAATGATAACTTCTCATTCTAACCCTAGTGACCTTCGAAACCAAAAGATTTAAGGTCAAGGAAATCGAAAGATACTTTCCTTGATAGATATGTCAAGACAATATGTAAACCCTGATCCAACAATTGTAGCAAAATGAAAGATAACACTCACAATAGAATAACACTATTCATCCAAGCATCACGTTGTCAAACCAAAGAAAGTTCATCCATCCATAATATATCTTCCTCGAGACAATTTGCTTCCCTTGAAATATCCAAAGCCAAAATTTACAAGGAAAACGTGCATAAATTTTCAGATTGTTATCCATGAGAAAGTGAGAGGTAGTGAACCTCTATTTAAAGAGGAGGTACTCAACTTCCCTCATAATAAAATAATAATTTTATAACCTAAATCCCCTAAAATTAGCCTAAGGAGGGGCAAAGGCCCTCTCTACAAATTAATTAATCTAAATTAATGCAAAATGGGGTTTCTAATGCTACATATACAAAATCTAGGCGCTCAAGCCCACAAAAGATGACCCTTTTCTCAAATGAAGGGTTGGTGGTAACGCATCCAGCCTCCAAAGGCCCTTCAACAGCATTCCTTCTTCCATAAATCTTCAAATCTGCTACCAATGCCTTCTAAGCACCCTCCAATGTGCGCACACATGTCCCCAAGAGTGGACACTCCACAAAATCAGCCAGCAGTGCTCCAAAAGTGTCCCAAAGTGAGTGGAAACACCATTCATAAATGATACAACATCCCCAACAATGGGTACATGTGGGGATCCAAAACTGCCATGTGACCCTTTTTACCAATGATCAGACCCCTTTAACTCTTCAACAACCTTCCAAGGTGGGCACACAAGACCCTTTAAGGGGAGGATGATCTCCTTCATGGATGACTTCAAACACAATACTGGCCTCCAAAGGCTTGATAAATATGAAAGTTTTACCCCTAAATACCTCTCCAAGTGGGCAATGTGAGCCATCAAGCGTTCCTCACAAGTTTTTTCAAGTAAGCGCTGCGTTATACAGCCACACATGTCACATGATGTCATTAAGGTCCACTAATTCCTTTTTAAATAGCTCAAGCAATCCTTTAAGACAATCCGAAATGGTGCCTCTTCAACTCTTATTAGACTCTGTTAAGTTATGGTATGTTCTATGCTTATAACAGTTTACTTCTTTTTCTTATTATATTCCACCGATTAGCAATCACATGTACATAAAGTAGAGTGCAGATAGAACATTAAACGATCAATAGAAGACAAGCCAAGACAAGAGACACAAGATGTGGCGTCTAGCCAGGGACAAACCCCACAATGTGTGGGGAAACCCTTTGATCAAATCTTCTTTTATCTTCAATAATTCAGCAGAGAGAAATGGTACAATGAATCTGATTCATATCAGCAGTAGCAAACCCTAGATCAGCAGCATCAGCATTAGTGGCTTCATTATCAAACTAGGGCAGACGATATCTCACAAACCGACCGTCGGATTAACTTCATTCCACCACCAAAAGTTTCGGCTTCCAGAGGAGGTTCAGATGAACCTACAACGCAGTTCAGATGAGGAGATCTTCTAGGCCACGCAGGTCAATCTTTGCTTCTGCAGTTGCAGCTTCAGTTTCAGCAGTTTCCGGCTTCAAATTAAGGCAGTCGATATCTTGCAAACCGTTCATCGGATTGACTTCATTCC
>APFE031609159.1:37597-82046 GCA_000404065.3 Pinus taeda
TGCGGCTTTCAGAGGAGGTTCAGATGAACCTACAGCGCAGTTCCAAAGAGGAGATCTTCTAGGCCTCGCAAGTCAATCTTTACTTCTGCAGTTGCAGCTTCAGTTTCAGCAATTTCCGGCTTCAAACATGTGAGAAAGAGAGACCCATTTCAGTGCAGTAGAGAAGAGACTCATATCTGCGTAGTAGAGAGAGAGAGATGTGATGAGATGAGTGAGTCCAAATGAGGAGCAGTCCTCTTATATTTATACACAACGTTGGTGGGTGAATAGATGCGACTGTTGGGCTTCTGAGCCTACATGAGTTGTAGGTCGGCTTGATAATAATTCCATAATCAAAATAAATTCATATCTCCATGAATACTTATCGGAATCCGATGATCTTTATATCAATCCTACACCTCTTGACGAGAGGAATCTAATAAAAATATTATCAGCCATGAATAAGATGACCCACATGAAGTTTTGCCCTGGTTGCCAATTTTAACAGACTCAGATTCGAATTATATAATGATATATAGGTCAGCTCTGCTTGAAAACAAATTTTATAGATGCCACAGGTTGGCTCCAATCAAATCTGTATTTCAAAGTGGCTCAAAATCAAATCTATGTAGGTTTGGCTCTACTCGTAGAAAGGACTTCCAACCCAACTTCTGACCACATGCCTGAGGCTAGACAGCCCCAAGGTTCTCTTTACAGAAGATAGAAAGAGATATGCCACAGCCACGTCCTGAACAGTGAGAGAATCACTCCTTGGCCTAATATGTGCTCAAATACCTCCTCAGGTAACATTCTCATCTCACACAAATTTACAACAGTGGGCTGAATATACCTGTCTCAGTCAATTCCTTAGCAGACAGAGGTATGACTGCCTATACCAGCAAATAATCTTGAATGCTGAACCACCAGGGAAAAAAGCTCTGTGATTCATTCATCTCAACTAGCTCCCTTGCTACAGGCTGTTCCAGCTTATCTGTCTGTGTACAAGCTAGTTTTCATTCCAACTATATCCTTGTTTCCAATGTAGATTTGCTTCTACACAAGCACAGCATTTGAGTTCAGTGCTTCTCAGAGAACAAACCTCCGAGCTGAGATGATGAAAGGAAAAGAGAAAATACAGCTGAGGTCATGAACAAGAGTGTGCCCTTTCCCATTGTTGATTCCTGGGAAGGTATCCCAGGGCTCCTGTTTATTTCAATTGCCTGTAGCATGGATCTGATTCACACCATTGTTTCTTCATACCATTCAAGTTTGCTGCCTAATATTAGAGCCCATCTGCTTGCTATAACCAGAAAAATAAACCTTGTCTCTTCATTTCCACAATTTCTAGATCTAATAGGCCTGAAACACTCTCCTCTGCCTCATCGTTTGCAAGAGAAAAAAAAATAGTACCCAATCAAAATGGTGGATGACAGTCACATAAAGTGCTTTAAGTGCCAAAAGAAAGACAAGCAACAGCAGTAGAAGCAGCTCGCATGGAGTGCAGAAGTGTCATACAGAACAGATGAGTTAGCATCTAGGCTCGATACATCCTTCTCCATGGTTCCGTGCCTTTCCACCAACATCGTTTTTGGTATAGGGTGGTAATGGACAATGGAGCATTCAGACATATTACAATTAATAAGAAAGCTTTTAGCAGACAGGGCAACGGAAAGGTATACAGGTGGAGTTGGCCAATGATGCCACTTATCTAATTACAGGAATGGGTTATGTCTCATTTTGCATGCCATCAGGGGATGTTCTTGAGCTAGATGATGTCTTATATGTTCTGGTTTATAGCTAAAAATCTACTTTCAACTTCAACCATGACTGATCTTAGATGTATGTTTGAGTTTGATTATGAACAAGTTGTAATCAGAGATCATAGTCATGATCCTGGCCAACGATTGGCCAAAGGTGTCTGAGAGGGTGGTCTATATAGATCATAGTTTTAAAATTCGGCCGATTTGAAACGGAAACGGCCGAGTTGATCCGTTTCATTGCCCAGAAATATGACTCAGTGGAGGAAATGGTTCGGGAGGCCGAGTCATGGTTGCCTCGGCCAACTCGGCCGTTTCCACATCTACTCGGCCGAGTCACTAAATCTAGCCAGTCACCCAAAAAAACAAGGATTTTTCTAATTTTTTTTCTAACTTTTTAACATTTAGTTGATTGTTGGGGACTCCAAGGTGTTTCCTAAATTGGTTAAGTGCTATTTGGGGTCCATTCCCCTCTCCTAGTATTGATATGCTATTCAAATTTCATGGTAATGTTAAATTCTTAAAGTAAAAGGACTTTTACTTATATTTTTAACATTACCATGAAATGACTCAGGATGTTTGAGAGTGGTTCCAGCCTCATTGGATTTCATATGGAGAAAGTAGAATTTTAGATTTCATTCAAAATCCAGCAGACTTATCAGTTTTTCAGGATTTCAGGTTGGAGATTCAATGTTTCCATTGTTTTGTCATGTATTAGGGTAGGAACTCGTATTTAATCAAGAGCAACCAATCCCTCTATGTACTTTGAAGTTAGTGACATTGTTGTTGACTCCTCCGGAATTCGCTCCAAACCAGAGCTTTTGAAAAATGTCGCTCCCACTCCCGTTTTCGCTCTCGCTCCCCACTTTCGCTCCCGCTCCCAAGTAACACTGAGCCAGATGATGTTGGCAACTCTAGCAGTTGCCAGTAGTACTGGTCACAAACTTTTGTTGTAGAGGCCATTTATAGCCTCCTTGGTTATGTGTTTTTGTTTTGATCTCTATATCAACATCGTGTATGTATTGGACAGTGCATTGGGTGCCATTGTGTTTGGAAACATGAATGAAAATCTTTAAAATTATGTGTTTTTATAAAAAATAAATATTTAATGTATTTTTTACAACGACCGAGTCATTGAAATCAAGCCAGCCGAGTCGATACCGAGTCGAAGTTAGAGTCGGAGTTGACCCTCGGCCGAGTCGGAGTCGAAGTCGGAGTTTTAAAACATTGATATAGATTACTCATTGATCCCATCAAACATGGAGCTTTAGTGCATGGCAGTGACAACATGTGCAAGCTTTCGCACGAGATATTTGGTATCCTACACTATGGAACATTACCTCTCTTGAAGGACATGGTGTAGGGATTATGACAATTCAAGATTGAGAAAACAAGAGTGTTTTAGGGTTGTGCACTTAGCAAGCATGTTAAGGATACATTCCCAAGCAGTAAGCATATAACAAGAGGGAGCAGTGAGCATAGAATAAGAGGGATTCTTGATGTGATCCATTCAGGTGTATTTAGGCCAATTACTAAAGCTTCATTGACAAGCAACATTTACTATGTTTCCATCATTGATGATTCTTCTAGAAAAATTTAGAATTAATTTATGACAACCAAGGATGAGACCTTTGGTAACTTCCAAGAGTTTAAAGCTCTTGTGTAGAACCAGACATTAAGAATTAGTTGTTGAGCTCTGAAAATGAAGGAGGGTACACATTCAAGGACTTTTACGCCTTTTGCAAGGACCAAGAGGGAGCTAACAGCACCATAAAACCCTCAATAGAATGGGGTTGTAGGAGAGGAAGAGCAGGTCCATCATAGAGACAGGCATAAGCTCTTATTGATGATCTATATCTGCCCATTTGTATTTGGGAAGAGCAAGTGCCCTCCCAAGATATTGAAGGACAAGACAACAAAAGTTTTTACTAATGAGAGACATTGGTATAACACTTTTGTACATTTCATTATCACGTGTATATTTATATTCTTGATGAGGAGAGATCTAAACTTCAAACTTATAGCATGAAAATCTTATTTCTTGGTGATGGTAAGTTCTTCAAGGCTTGCAACATCTATCTTCCATCACAGCAGAAGATACTAGATAGTGGTGAGCCTAGATATGAAATGCTGATCCACATTTTTCAGAAAATTCATATTCCGGTCATCATCTAGTGTAGGTATAATACTATTTTACCATCCACTTCAACTAGGAAGCCAAGATGACTTACCCAAACTTTACAACAGGCACGAGGGCAAGTAGAAGCATCAAAGACTTCTTTTTGAGTGAGTCAAATCCCTAAGAAATTTACTGATTATGTTGCCCTTCTGTCCACTATTACTGGTTCAAAAACCTTTTAGTCACAAGGGCACAGTTGTTGAGAAAGCACGGAAAGATTTTTCTAAAAAATGGACTCTAGAAGATTGTTCCAAGACCTAAAGGGAAATCTGTTATAGATTCCAAGTACTTGTACAAGGTAACGAATGTGGATGATAGCAGGATAGAGAAGAAACAGGCCAGATTCATAGCAAAAGGATTCTCCCAAAGATAGGGAGTTGACTATGAAGATAGTTTCACTCCAATTGCCAATTAAACTTCCATCAAAACCATTGTCTCTTGCATCAGTTTTTAGTTGGTCTTTACACCAAATGGATGTGAAGGCTGATTTTGTTGTGGTCTAATTGAGGTGAAAGTATACATTAATCAGCCAAGCGTTTTGGAGGTGCATAGGCAAGATAGCCATGTGTGTAGGTGGACAAAGGCCCTATATGCAATAAGGTGGGCACCATGTGCATGGATGGGATACCCATATGTGCAGGTTAAAGAAGACCCTTGATGTGCTCACACAGGGACCACATGCATGCAACGTTATCAAAACCAAACCAGTCATCAAGCCGGTCGACCACCTGAACCAGGAACTAGTCCAAAAGGGACCAAAACCGGAAAAAAAACTAGTCGATGAAAAAATACATCATATATTTAAATTTTAAAGAAAAACATATATATATTCATGTGCATCCATATAAATCCAAACCATTTACACACAAATATGCAAAAATTCTCACTTATACAGCAACTAAGAGTGCATATAACCAAAATAGCACTTAGTGCAATACATCTCTAAACCAAAACTATATCAACAAAGAGACAATAGATGGCCTCCAGTGTCAAAAAAAAAAATATGCTACAACAAAAAACCTTCATATCAAAATCATTGCCTAAATTGGGATCCTCATCATCCATATCATCCTCTAAGCATTAACAAACCAAGATTTTGTTTGAGTGATAGGTACATTTTTACTAGCATCATGATAGAGGAATTCAACAGTGATTGCCACTAACTGTAGAATTTCTCACTGTAGATCAACAGATTATGCAATAGACTAAAGCAAAATACAAGATCTACTTCTACAACAAACTTGCGGAAGCTTAATCAAATTTGAGCAAGATCAAATAGAACACGTATAACTGAGAATGGGAAACCAATCACAAATGAACACAGAAGAATAACCCGAGGAAAGCCTCAACCTAATACCCCAATCTCGGTATTATCATACAAGTGGAAATATGTTATTACAAAAAGAATCAGCTCACAAGCTATCATGCTCTCTCTATAATCAAACAATGCTGCTCATAGACAGTCAAAAGCTTTTCCAAACCTTCTCCTCTGCCCTCCAAGCCTCCCTTGCGCAGTTTTCCTTGAGGTCCAGTGTTGCCACCTGTGTGAATTGGCCTCTTCACACACTCACTAACCTCTGATCTAACTACGCAATCCTAAAGGAGATGATTCCTTCTGCATGGATGAGTTTCCTATATAGGAAAATTCCTCCAACTGATAGTACATTATCCCTTCCTCTGATCTCAATTGGGTCTCAGTCTGAACTAACATACATGAGTTATTTATGAAATAATATTCAGTTATCTGAAAAGTGCAGCAGTTACATGCATGCATGCATTAACTAACTGAACTCACAATTAGTTTAACAAACTATTTGAACTAATCTAACTGAACTTGACTCAATTAACTGAGCCAACTAATTACAACTCATCCTTATCTCTTTAACTAATGGATACATTCCTCAATCAATGGAGAAACTGTTGCATGTCCCCACATAGACTTCATGTTTGATTTTCTACAACTAATTAACTCATGATGAATTAATTAATTATTTTACAAACAGCTGCTAAGATCAAATTCGAATTTCACTTTTCAATTTAAGTTCAGGGACTAACTAAAATAGGAATCTATCCTGAAATACTATTTATAGAAATGCTATTTATAGCAATGCTATTTTTAGCATTTCCATTTTTCATTCCTTGTTGCTACGTCCAACACTGGTACCTGAAATGCTATTTATAGCAGTCCCATTTTTAGCACTTGTATTCTTAGCATTTCTTGTTGCTATTTTCAACACTCCCTCTCAACAAGAAAGGCCTCAACTTGAACCCGATCCTAAACCTTTGGAATGTTCTGCATGCAACACTTCTCCCAAGTGTTGTTACTCCAGCAACTCTAGAAACAAAAAATCTCCCAACTGACCTCCCTGTTGGGCTAGAAACATCCTCTGATGCTGAAGCTTCCTCTATCGCCGACAAGTGCTCCCTCTATGACCTCTGAGCTGCTGCAACACTCCATGCATCTTGCACCATGGCACACCTCTCTGTGCCATCCTGCACTGGTGCAACACTCCTGTGCCTCTCGCATTGTTGCAGCCTGCTAGCTCTGCACTATCTTGGGATTCTTGCACTGTAGCTCCCTCTGTCGCTCCATCCGCATCTGTCTCTACCCACTCAACCAGTCCTGCTACTCCTCACCGGAGCTCCCGTAGCAAGCTCTAATCAAAGAGGTTGGGTACCTCAATGATCCTGCCCCTATTCCAGCCTTCTTGGGACTACCACTCCACATTGCCCCACCTCCGACCTGGTGGTATGGATGCATGTGATCCCTCTACCCACTTGTCTCGAAATTCCCCCCCTACTAGAGGTCTCTACATGAGTAGATGTCCCTACTCAATCTCCTCTCGACTTCTCTAGTTGTGGCTGCTCCACAACCCCCTGAAGTTGCTTCACCAATTGTGGCTCCTCCACAATTGTCTGAGACTTCTTCTGGTGCTGCATGTTGAGAGGTAATTTACTCTCCCTCTCAACCACCAAGTCTCCATCAGTTGCCTTGCTCCTCAAGGCTTTGCATGCATCTTGAACCTCAAGAGCATACAGGTTCTTGCCTCATGAACCGATTTGCTTCACTTGTCTCGTGGTGATGCGTCGAAGGAAAACCTTTCCCTTACTGAAGACTACATCATAGCCTTTGTCTTCCAGCATTGCGATCGACACCAAATTTTTCCTCAGTCCTAGTACATACTTGACATCGGTCAAGGTAATGTGAGCTCCATGCTCCCTCTGAAAAACAACCGTGCCTACACCTAAGACACTATACTTTTCATCATTACCCATCACCATGAGTATCTGGAGATCTTTCTCCTCCAAGGTACCGAACAAACTCTTGTCGCCAGTCATGTGGAAAGAAGCTCCACTGTCAAGAAACCAACCACATCCCACCATGGATGAAACCATGCATGCGAAGAGGGTGAAATCCAACTCGAACTGTGAGGCTAATGCCTCACCTTCATAACCTTCCTTGGATCCCATCTTGGATTTCTTCAGTGGACAGTTTGTAGCAAAATGGCCCACCTTATGACAATGAAAGCATCGCACTTTCGATTTGTCAAACTTCTTCCCACCATGGGAAGAACTCGATTTGGGATGAGAATCCTTCTCCTTCCCTTTCTCTGCCTTACTCGCTAAGGCACAGTTTTCTTCATCCTCCTTGGATGAAGAACCATCTCTGGTGCTTCTTATCTCCTCCTGCATCAGATCCGACCAAAGTCGTTCCCAATCTGGTAGTTTCTCTCTTCCATTTACCAAGTCTTGGTAGGCATGCCAGCTCTTAGGAAGACCGAGGAGAGCAAGACTTACCATGTCATCATCGGCTGTCGTGATCCCTACACTTCCAAGCTCATCCAGATCCCTGCAGGTGGTGAGCTTGTTCAGATATGTAGACATCGTGTCGCACTTTCGCACTTGATTTTTCAAAGCTTGTCTTTCAACGCCAGCTTCCTTTGATCGTTGTTGTTCTGATATAGATCTTTCAACGTTTTCCACATCAAAAACGGTGTCTCCTTCCCATGGGGGCTCGAGACAATGTGGTCTCGAACTCCCTCCAGGAGGATTCTCCTTGCTCTAGCCACACATTTCTTCCATTGCGCCAATTCTGTAGCATCAGATGCTGCCGGCTTGGGAACTTCTTGATCAATGAAGTCCTTTAGACCGTTATCCTTTAATATTGCTTCCATGCGATCCTTCCAAGCTATATAATTCGAGCTGCCATCAAGGGCATACTCGAGTCTTAAACCGTTGAACGCCATTGGTGAAATTGAGATGTGATAAGAACTTGATTTCTATATTCAGGAACCTCAAACTTCGAACTTCTCCCTTCTTGTATAATGTTCTTCGTTTTGATCACCTTTGCTCCGATACAATGTAGAATTTCCCACTGTAGATCAACAGATTATGCAACAGACTAAAGCAAAATACAAGATCTACTTCTACAACAAACTTGCGGAAGCTTAATCGAATTTGAGCAAGATCAAATAGAACACATACTACTGAGAATGAGAAATCAATCACACATGTACACAGAAGAATAACCCAGGGAAAGCCTCAGCCTAAAACCCCAATCTTTGTATTATCATACAAGTGGAAATATGTTTAGATTACAAAAAGATTCAGCTCACAAGCTATCCTACTCTCTTTGTAATCAAACAATGTTGCTCATAGACAGTCAAAGGCTTCTCCAAACCTTCTCCTCTGCCCTCCAATCCTCCTATTTCCTTGTGCAGTTTTCCTTGGGGTCCAGTGCTGCCACCTGTGTGAATTGGCCTCTTCACACACTCACTAACCTCTAATCTAACTGCGCAATCCTGAAAGAGATGATTCCTTCTGCATGGATGAGTTTCCTATACAGAAAAATTCCTCCAACTGATAGTACACTATCCCTTCCTCTTATCTCAACTGGGTCTCTGTTTGAACTGGCATGCATGAGTTATTTATTAGAGAATATTCAGTTATCTGAAGTGCAGCAGTTACATGCATGCATGCATTAACTAACTGAACTCACAATTAGTTCAACGAACTATTTGAACAAATCTAATTGGACTTGACTCAGTTAACTAAGCCAACTAATTACAACTCAATATTACAACTCATCCTTATCTCTTTAACTAATGGATAAATTCCTCAATCAATGGAGAAACTTTTGCATGTCCCCACATAGACTTCATGCCTGATTTTCTACAACTAATTAATTCAGGATGAATTAATTAATTATTTTACAAACAGCGGCTAAGACCAAATTCGAATTTTACTTCTCAATTTTAGTTCAGGGACTAACTAAAATTGGAATCTATCCTGAAATACTATTTATAGCAATGCTATTTTTAGCATTTCCATTTTTTCATTCCTTGTTGCTATGTCCAACACTGGTACCTGAAATGTTATTTATAGCAGTGCTATTTTTAGCACTTCTATTTTTAGCATTTCTTGTTGCTATTTTTAACACTAACATTAAGGTACATAGCGAGCTTGATGCTCTTGATTTAATGCTAGTTCCATACCCTCATACATAATAGAATCCAATGGAAACGCTGCAATCCCCACAATTCTAAAATCCTAAAAATTGTTGTTTGTTGGATTTTGAGTGGGATCTAAAATTCTACTTTCTCCATTTAAAATCCATTAAAGTCAAAACCACTCTCAATCATCTTGACTTAATTAATGATAATGTTATACATTCAAGTAAAAGGATGAAGAATTTAACGTTACCATTAATTGCATGGCAATAATAAAGCTCTACGCTAAGCATTAAAATAAGTGATCCTTAAATTATCATAGATATTCTATTGGATAGTTCGTCACAATAGATCTAATAATATTATACATCCAAAATCTATACTATGAGGGTTACGTTTCATTAGAATTTTGGGATTATTAAGAAATTGTTTATTGTGTATGCATGCAAAATATAAATATGCAAAAAATAGATAACAAATAGAACAATCACTCACAAACCGCAATAGCACGAGATATGACTTGGGAAACCCTTTCAAGAAATAATCCAGCTAGAAGGTGAGAATGCTTTGCTCTCTCTTTCTCTAAATGGAAATGGTTGCAAGTATAAAGGAGTGAGACCTATGGCCCTTGGGCTACTACAGAATACAAACCCTCTATGTTTTCTCTCTCTATCCACTATTAGTTACTCTGCTCATCTATGGAGCAAAATGCACTGGAATAGAATGGAACCCCCTTTCCTCTTAATGGCCCGATCATAACACAACCCAATAGCCTACTAGTGATTAAGTTTGACTACTAGTGGTTAAGTTGTTGGTGCTTCTTCAATATCCCTAACACCTACAACAAATGCGAGATGTGCTCCTCCCAAGGAGCACTAACCAACTCATCTTAGGAGAATATTCTATATGGTTAAACCTCCTCCATAAATATGCCAATGCCTAGATCCATGTGCATGCATAACCAAGTATACCAATATTGTTAATTTTCCTTGAACCTAGCACCCGACAGTTAATTTCAAACGAACCCTTACACGATTTATTAATTTATGCATAGCTAGGTTCATAATAAAAAATACATAGTGGAAACACACAGAAATCGTCATTACACATTGGACACGGGATATACCTTGGAAAAACCAACAAACTTGTTCTATTAAGAACTTGGGCTCCCGTACCAAGGATAATGGCCCATCAGAGGAAAATACAAATAGTTGCAGCAACCTTGTTGCTACTACCTAACTGCCCCTTGATTCCTTTCCTTAGGCTCCTGCCCAACTTGCACACCTGAGTGAAATCCCTCCACTCAAACTATGTACAAGGTGTCTTCATCTATCCCTCAAATCTCCTTTTATAACTCATTAAAGACTAAAAAACCTAACCCTAGATCTTCAAAGTGATTGATGGTCAAGATCCGATCTTGATCACCATGAGATCAATGGTCATGACTTAATCTCTCATAGAGATCACTTAAATCACTTAAGTGACTCAATTTTATAATAAAGTCACTTTTAATCGTTAAATACAGAAGGTGCATTATAAAATCACTTTACAAAGTTTATCCATCTAGAGAGGCAATCTTCCATATGCTAACGCACCAAGCCAATGTGGAAGTCCTACCAAACTACACAATCCAACACTCTTAGCGAGAAAGGTACTTCCATAACCTGGATTTGTCTCCAAGCTCATCACATCCACTATAGTTGCTCCCTCTAATGCAGAGGCCTATCCCGCTACCAAACATGGAACCTGAGTTGAGAACCATGCTCCTAGAAGCCTTTCACTCCTGAGCATCTTGCATGGCTATACAAACCATATATCTTCCTTGCATGGCCATCTCAAACCATGACTTCCCTGAGGCTACTAACTCTCCCTCTGACCTCAAGATCACAAGCTTTCCTGGCCCTCACACTCCAAGCTTCACACTTGGAGTTCCAATGGTTAACCATCTTGTTCTAGCTATCGTAGCCCTCTGTTGCACGCTACCTAGGCTTGCTACCCAAAGACTCTGCTTGCTCCTTGAGGGTTTTGTGTGTTGTTGGAGCCTCTTTCTCATTGCCCAAACACTTTAGAAATTTAATTTTTAATATAACAAAAAAAATTGTTTGCTTTTTTCTATAGGCAGCTCTCTGCCTGAACCTTTGTTGACTGCTCCTCATCCTATGACTGCCATCAACTCTAGCCCCTTGGTGTCCTGTTTGTAGCCCCTTTCTTTCTCGGCGTCAACTACTCTAACCGACAACCCCCACAATCACGACCTGATCCTTCTTTGCAAACTCACTGGCAATTATAACAGCGACAGTTGCTGACTCCAAACCAGCGGCTCAATCCTCGTTCTCGTTGCACCCTTCACCCATTGGCTAGTTCCTCAACCCCATCTCTCATGGATTTTTCTACCTCTGCGTATCTTCTGCAAAAGCGGCTCTAGCAGCAACTCCCCACAATCCTTCAACTCAACGATTTCCACATTCGTCTATATTGCCCTGTCCATGGATAACTTGGTGGCTAGACATGATTTCCTCATGCACCTCTGTCATCAAAAAACTCCAAACGGTGGCTTACCTCCTCTTCCCGTCGCATCATTGATCCTCCACAAATGGCTACAGCAATCTCGACTGGAAACTAGCGTCTCATGGCAACTCAACCATCAGACCACTTTGCTTTCATTTTGGCTGCAATTTGTTGGTCCCCAACTTTAATAGCAACCTTCTCGAATTATTCTTCTACTGGCAACAACAGCGCCCTCTTGCATCTGACAACTTCAATCAGTGACAACGCCCTCACAAACAACGAACTACCAATCACACAACCCAACTCGATTTCCTCTGTGCATAGAGTCTGACAACGCTTATACCATGTTAATTTTCCTTGAACCTAGCACTTGGCAGTAAATCACAAACAAACCCTTACACGAGTTATTAATTTATGCGCGAAAAGGTTCATAATGAAAAATTCACAACAGAAGCACACAGAAATCATCATTACCCAAGGGACACATGATATACCCTAGAAAACCCAATAAAGGGAAAAAACAGCAAACTTGTTCTATTAAGAACTTGGGTTCCCATACCAAGGGATAATGGCCCATAAGAGGAAAAATACAAACAGTTGGAGCAGCCTCACTACCCCTTGCTTCCTTTCCTCGGGCTCCTACCCGACCTACACACTTGAGTGAAATCCCTCCACTCAAACTATGTACAAGATGTCTTCACCTCTCCCTAAGATCTCCTTTTTAAAACTCATTAATGACTAAAAAACCTAACCCTAGATCTTCAAAGTGATTGACGGTCAAGATCTAATCTTGATCACCACGAGATCAATGGTCACCACTTAATCTCTCTTATAGGTCACTTAAATCACTTAAGTGACTCAACTTTATAATAAAGTCACTTTTAATCATTAATTATAAAACGTACTTTATAAAATCACTTTACAAAGATTATCACCTAGAGAGGCAATCTTCCACATGTTAAGACACCAAGCTAATGTGGAAGTCTTACCAAGCTACATAACCTAACAAGTATATAATCCAAATAAACAATAACAAATGAATCTATAAAAGGGTGCACTATATCATTCATTAACCTCATAAACGTAGTTTGGTGCATTACATAGGCCAAATGGCATGACTAACCACTCATACAAACCTTACCTCATTTTTAAGGTTGTCCTCCAAGTATCTCCTTCTCTAACCCGAACCTAGTGATATCTTGACTTTAAGTCCAGCTTGGCGAAGTATTTGGCTTGCTACCACTAATTTAGCAAATCATCCATCCTAAGCAAGGGGCACCTATTCTTGAGCGTAATTTCATTTAATGCCCTATAATCAATACACATTCGCCAAGTCCCATCCTTCTTAAGCACAATTATAATGGGTGACCCACATGGTGAGGTACTTGATCGAAGAACACCGTGTTCTAGAAAATATTGCAGCTACTCCACCTCGTTTGCCTCTATAACAAACTACTTGTACAGCGCAATGATTAGCAAAGGGAAGTTCGACAACAGTGGAATCTCATGCCCTACTTCCCTCTTGGATGATAACCCTTTAGGCCCCTAGAACACACCCCTTTATGCCTATAGCAACTTTTCCAATTGTTGTATTTGTTCCTTAGTACACGCCTCCAAGGATGGCCTAGCTTTCATGGGCTCTTCTACAAATTGGTTTTCTTTTAAAAATAACAAAACATATTTCTTGCTACACATGATCAACTTTTTGACTAGTTGACACTTACCAATGAGATCTTTGACTTTCCCTTGTGCACATTGATGATGAAGGATTTATCGTCCTTGATGAGGCATTACATGTTGACTCTGCATGAAGATCACATCCCACATGTACATAAAGGGACTCCCAAACATAACACCACATACAATACAATTTTACTTCATCAATAAAGTCAACACTGATAGCAAATTTGATTCTGCATTGTTTTGTTACCTTTATCTTTGTCTCCTTATTGACCCATCCCAATGGATAAGGACTAGGACGATCATGAGTCTCCAATCCCAATTTCTTGACCAGATCTACTGCTATAAAACTCCCCTGTGATCTTGAATCGAACAGAGCATCAATTTACATCTTCTTGACCTATATCATTATATGGAAAAGTCTGGTCATTTTGTTCTCTTCTTGTTGCTTAACGCTAATCAAATTCACCCACTTCTAAACTAATGTACAACAATATTCTCATCCACATCCGAGCTGCTTTCCACCTAATTACTCGAATCATTGGCCATGAGATTTTTCTTGTTAGCATCTTTCTTTTTGTTCTTCAAGTTGAGCTTTGGATGCAACTTCCAACACTTCTCTATATGACCATCAAAGTTACAATGGTTACAGTGGTTGGGATATTTGCCCAAGTGAGCTCTAGTTGTCTTTTTGTCTTTTCCCCTTTCCACTTCTTCTTCTCCTCCTTGGAAGCTTCTTGGTGCTCCTTCTGCTTTGACCCACTTGATTGCCTTATTTTTGGCCTGTGTTCTCCAAGTATTGTGTTTGAACTTTGTACACAAGCCTCATCCACTGTTTTGGGTTTGAACAGCATCAGTTGCTTCAATTGCTTCTGTAGATGGCTGTGTAGATCCTCAAATACTTGAGTACATTTAGATTATTTTGGGATATACCCAACATTATGGCCATCTTTCTAAATTCAGTGGTTTACTCTTGTACATTTTGCCCTTGTCTCTACCTGACATAATGCCACCAGATCCACTAGTCCTCTACATACCCAATAGGATAAAATTGTGACTTTATGAGAGTTTTGAAATTCTCCCACTTAGTCCCTAGAGGATCTCCCTCGAACTACATGGTATTTGTGTGGTTTTCCCACCAAGTCACAACATGGCCCTCTAATTTCAAACGAGCAAACATTTTTTTTTGTTCTTCCTCTATTTGGTGAACACTAAAATAATCCTCTAATTATTACAACCAGTGATTTAACTTCAAAGTCTCAATCTCACCTTGATATGGTCTGATGTCAACCTTTGCTTCCGTTATGAATAGGGACTATGAATGGTTCACAACACTTGAATTGGATTGATCCTTCATGGGTTCTTTCTTACACTCCCTCTTTGGTTCTCCCTAATCCCTTGATCCCCCCTCTAATTTGACCTTTGCATTAGAACCTCTATCTTCTCTAAATAGCCTGAACTCCAACAAGTTCATGCTCCGTAATAGATCTAGATCTAGTGTAAGGAAGCATGTGCACGAGGAAATGTATGTCAAAGATGGGAACCCCTCGATCACATCAATCAATAGCATCATGTCATATGGCATACAAGGACATAAAGCTAGCAATGGTCCACATTAACTAATAATAAATCTTATAAAATTGAGTCATAAAAGGTAAATGGGTGGCAACAAATATTTGACATGGCAAGTAAGGAGCCAAGGGAGATGACATGACAGTGCAGAGGCTAACATGTCGACATTACTGCCACATCAGCAATCATGTGTTATCACACATCAACACCGATGCCATATCACCAAAATAAAATATTCTTAAAAGAAAAATAAATTGGAGCCAAAATCTCATGTTGGCCATAATAGGAGTGAATTAATCATAATCAAGAGAAATTTCAAGTATAGGCCTATTAAATTTCCCTGAACCTAGCACCCAATAATTTATTAACCTAGCAGATTGCATATTTATTAAATAAATGCATGTCTAAGTTCTTAACACAACTAGCGGAAGCAAAACTTACACCAATCTCAATCACAAGTGATACAAACAAATTCTACCCAATCAACAATTCATTAAATTTGAACTTACTTGGGCTCCCATCCTAGGATAATGGCCCACTGAGAAAATTACAAATACAACATGCCCTGGATTTGATCCAGTAAATCAAACCCTAGATATGTCCTTGATCTCATTGGCTGATCTGGATCTTCAATGCTGCACTTTTGCACTTCCTCGTACCCGACACACTAGAATGGAAGTCCTTATCCACTCTTAATTGACATGTCTTTCTCAATGTCTTGTGTTGTTGTATGGTGTATCTTTCTCCTATCCTTAACCTTGCTTTTATAATTTTTCATTGAACTAAATCCCTAACCTTAATCTCCAAAGTGATAAGAGGTTGAGATTAGATCTCGCTTCACTTGAGATCAATGGCTGAGATTAAAACATAATCACTAAAGTAAAGTACCTTGCTTTTATTAAGTTTCTTTGGCTCAATTAACCAACAAATATCGACAAGGCACACAATGGTGAGGGCCATAAAAGTTCCAGTGACAATGAATTATTGATTCAACTCCATAACTCTAAAAAATGCAAAATAGTGATTTTCAAAGAACAAGGTGGTACTCATTGTCAGTAGCTCTACTAATGGTAAAATTTGGACGGTAAGGCATAAGAGCAAGCATGAAGAAACCCAATGGCACATTTGGACAAATTCTAAAGGGTTTAGAGTGTAGATGCAAAAAAAGCCAAAACCCACTATTATGGGAGAATTTTTAGGTCAGTTTTGAAATCTCCGGTGGAGGAAAAGGGACTCAAAATCACAAATTTAAAAAAAAAAAATCCTAGTTAGCTTTGATGTTCTCAACAATTCAGTCAACTTTGTCTTATTGCAGTTTTTACAGTTCGCGCCATTTCAAAGATAGCAGTTTTTGCAACAACAACAAAAAATGAGTCTAAAAAAGGTGCAAAAAAGGCAAAGCTGACAATTCATATTAGTGCAAAAAATGAATCAATCATTACATCACCAATCTGAAAATTGCTCAGTACTCACAACTAAGTATTATCTACACCTGATACAAAAAAAGTCTTGGTTCTCAATAGATTTTCTTCAGTAGAGGGCAAAAGTTGGTCTCCAACCTTGTTCTACCAGTGAACCAAAGTACAAAAAAAGGCAAATTTGGTGATATTTGATAGCTATAACTTTTAGCTCTAATGTGAGATTAGAGCATGAATACAATTCATTAGAAAGAAAATAGGTATGAAGGCTTAGATTCTGGACGGGTCTTTCAAAAAATTCAAAAATTAGGAAGAAAAAGACCTATAGCCTTAATTTACAAAAATTTGTCGATGTGCACATTTTCCAGAAGTTAGAAGAAGATGCTACATCTCTAGAAATGAGATATATCTAATAATTTTAATGGGAAGAAAAAGACATGTAGCCTTAATTGATGAAAAATTGACAATGTGCATATTTTTCAATAGTTGAAAAAAAATGCTACAAATTTGGAAATGAGGTGGTGTATCTAACAATTTTAGATGTGTGCACACATGTTGCAAAATCAATGATATAACCAAGACAAGTAAAGATCACAATTGAAGAGCATCATTAAGAGGAGGACATAGAAGAAGGCCAACAACCCTCCAATCATCAAGAAGAAGTTGGAGAGTTGAATATCAGTGTAGGAAATGAAGAAATGGATTCTAACAAATATAGAGAGAGAATGGAGCCATTAGCACTGGCAGAGACCATAGGAAGTTTGAGGTGTTGATTTTCTAGTGCAATCAAGACTAGTGCAATTTTTCAAACTGATAACCACTTCCAATGATACAATTAAACTTCTTTAGAGAATTCCAATCACTAAGCAATTACACATGAAAATTTTCAACCATCAACTTCTTCAATAGAGCAATAGAGATTACAATAAACAATGAGACAAGAGACACCAAAATTTTGGTCAATGACCAAGGAAAAACCCAGAAATCTTTCCTTATGAGAGAGTTTAATTCATCAAAATGTATATCAGAATATTCCAATCAAAATAAAAATCTCTAACCTCAATAAATGCCAAGTCAAACCAGTGAAAGGAGAGAAATAGTCAATGCCAGTCCAAGTCAAAGTATGCAACAGAGGGCCGACTTTCGGCCTAAGGTAGTTGGTCAAAGGGCAGAAATTCAACCTACAATATCTCATTCAAAGTCTCGGTCAACGAGCCAAACAAGAGTTGAACTTTGGTCAAACACAGTCAACGAATCACAAAGAATATCGGCCTCCAAAATCAATCAAGAGTCCATTCGAACAAAGAGGAACGAACCAAAGTCAACACCAGTCAAACAAAAGTCAAGTGCTGGTCAACGCAGAAATAATTTTCCTCTTCTCCTTTGCAGATGTGGACTGTTCTTCTTGTTTCAGATCAAATGGATGAGTTGATGATGATGCCAAATGAGGTCAATCGAATGCCCATTTATATGTGTGCTAGGAGGTGGGTTTTGACCATGGGGTTTGTTGAGAAATCATTAAGGCAGCGAATTAGGGTCGATTTTTCTTACTTGATAATTGTTTGTGAATGTATGTTACCTTTATTATGTTCTCTTCATTAAACAATTACCAAAACATAAATTTGAAGATCACAAGAAGACAATGAACACAAGATATAGGCTCCAAGCCAAGGCAAAACCCCACAAGGGGGAAAACCCAATCGACTCTTCTCTTCTTATAGAATCAGATCAAAGTGAAAAATGCAGGATCAAAGGCCAAGAGCAAGGCTTTCCACAAGATCCAAATCGGCTCTCCTTCAAGCCTTTCTTAACCAAAGCAATTCCAATCAACTCAATGAAGGTCCAAGCTTCCTTCAGTGAAAATTTCAGCCCTGTGACTTTTGTAGAGTTGCCCTAGCCCCTCTGCAGAAACAGAATTTCAGCCTTGTAGCTCGCAGAGTTGCCCCGACACTTCGCACATGTGAAAAAAGATGGACAAAAATTCGATCTTTCTTCCTTCTATATCTTCACTCTCTCTATCCTTTGACTTTTAGCTCTTTCTCCTAAGACTTCCACTTGTCTTCTTGCTCTTTCTTGCACAAAGTCGAATTTCCAAGTGATGACCAAATGAGGACGAACTGCTCTCTATATATACACATCTAGGAGGTCGAATAGGTCCCTTCCAACGCTGACTTGCTCTTGTGAAGACTAAATTGACTCAAATAAAATTATTTTTCACTTTCTTTCAAAAGTCCAAATGGGACTTGACCCAGTACATTAAATTGACTCATGACAAATATTCTTTTGACTCAATAAATCCTAGAACCATGAAGAACATGCTTGACTAATGAAATAATAATAATAATAATAAACTATTTTTCTTCCTTTGCTTTTACATGGAAAATACAATGATATATGTAGTATGATAATTATAAAGACTGAACTTAGTTACATTTTCCAACACTCCCTCCCTCTTAACTAGGGAGGTATTCATAATTACACAACTGGATACACGGATACTCTCAAATTGAAATATTCTCATAAGAAGAGTTTGGATTGATAGGCCACCATCAAGCATCAACATCATAACCAGCATTGTCAATTTACAATATAGCAAGGCCTTGCCTAACAAGCTCTAACTCTACACTAGATTAGAGCACAATGCTAGGAAGCATACATTTGGACACCACCATCATAGCCTCTCAAGGCACATACCCATCTGGATATTCACCAAGTATGTCCTTACAGGACTATTCTTATCTTGGATTCCCAATCCTCAAAGAATATCATACCTCTTCGACTACTCTTATCTTGGATACCCTGTCTTATCCTCAAAGACTACCAGTCCACGATGTAGGTTTTAACCCCGTACAGAAATTACCTGCATAAGAATTATAAAGAAAATAAACAATGCGAGAGCATAACACATAAAACACATATACACAGAGATATTTTCCTGGATCCCAAAACTGGGACTACCAGCATGATTTTTCATTATGTTCCTTTCAATGTTACAATACATATTTATACATGCCGAAGCATCCAATACCATGGACCGAAACCATCGCGTCCAAAACCATGTGCCAAAAATCATGGACAAAACCATAGGTAGGTCCGCCCAACCTAATATATATATATATAATATCTATATATATCTATATATATATATATATATATATATATATATATATATATAACTGCACCTCTGTTTCATTTGTGACCCAAGAAAATCGGACTCCATTTCATTGCAACTAAAAATTCAATTGTTGTGTTACATCTAGTTACACTTGAGACTGGACAAGCTCTATAGATAGGGGTTTTGGTTCAGAACTCGTCCAGAGTATACACCGAGGAATGGACTTCATTGTCTGATTCAAACATTCAATAGTTCGATGTCGTGGTTCACTCCCCATTTGAGTTCATCGTTTTGGCGGAGACCCTCATGCGACAACTCTCTCTCTCTCTCTCTCTCTCTCTCTCTCTCTCTCTCTCTATATATATATATATAAATATGAGAGAGAGAGAGAGAGAAAGAATATATATATATATAGAGAGAGAGAGAGAGAAGCGCAATGAGTACGAAGAAAAAGGGAAAAACACAGCAATTGAATTTTTAGTTGCAAAGAAATGAAGTCCGAATTTCCTTGGTCACGAAGGAACAGAGGGACAGTTCATAACATCGTATTGGTTACACTCCTATCATTCCAGTTAATAGTCCTCGTTATATCTGGTTACACTTGAGACTAGACAAGCTCTGTGGATTGGGGTTTGGGTTCGTAACTCGTCCAGAGTATACACCAAGGAATGGACTTCACTGTCTGATTCAAACAGTCCATAGTTTGATGTCGTGGTTCACTCCCACATTTGAGTTCATCGTCTTGGCGGAGACCCTCATGCGACAACGTGGATCCATATGTGGCAATATTTAATCTGCAGGAGGATTGATGATTGGTCGAGCACATGCCACGAAAACCACAAGACAAAGTTGCTAACAGAGCAATCGACACTTAATCATATTTGGACACATCGGATTACCCTTTCTAGCAGTTAAGTTGATTGGTTGGGGAAAACCTACATATCACAATTTTATGGGATAAAGGAAACCTGTCTCGTTCGAAGTGATAATATTCACAACAAATAAATTCAAATAAGGCGAAATAACAAGTCGCATTGAACAACGTGATTGGTGAGGTAGGTACACGATATACGCATAATTGCAAGTTCAATTATCTGTTGGTAAAGGTTATTTGTATTTTTCTTTTCAATCAACCTACAAATCTGTTGAATGATTAACACTATTGGGTGACCAATGCCGAAATCTGGCAAGTCACTTTCAAGGCGCTCGGAAATGCACAAATCTGTAGAACAATTAATTTGGTACATGGTTTCTTATAGATATTTTTTATTTATGGGAGTAATTTCTATCTGATTTGAAATCTGGAAGAAGTTTAGCAATCAGGGCTTAGAGATGGACCTTGTTTAAGGCATAGAAAACTTTATCGATGTACCTTTGATGATCAAAATCCCTATTATATGTTTTGAATGCTTAAGAGCAATTTGCAGTGTTTTACAGTATTTGCAGTCGTTGCAATGATAGCAATGACAATGCTTGCAAGTTGTGATAGTGGCAGCATTTTGTGGCAGTGACAGTTTTTACAGTATTAAGCGACAGCGTCTAGGGTATTGTGACAGTGTTGTGACACCATAACAGAAATTGACTATTGACTGAAGCAGAGGCAGTGTAGTGACAATGTGCGATGTTCGTTGGAAAATCAAGAGACTTGTAGATTATAGATGATTTTCCTTAACTTGATAATTACTTGTGATATTAGTTGGCCTTTTATTACTTCTTTAGTTCTTGTTCGTCAAGCAATTACCAAAAAGATGATTTTCCTTAACTTGATAATTACTTGTGATATTAGTTGGCCTTTTATTACTTCTTTAGTTCTTGTTCATCAAGCAATTCCCAAAAACAATAGGATCAAAGAGAGACAAAGTACACCAGATATAGGCTCCAAGCCAGGGCAATACCCCTCCAAAGGGAAAACCCAGAAAGAAAGCTTCTCTTCTTATAGAATCTTCTTACAATGAGACTTCCAAGACCTAAAGACCAAAGCCCAAAATCTATCCAAGCACCAAGTTAGCCCTCCAACAAGATCTTCTCCAAGGCAGCTTCAAGCCTTCGACCTTCTGCAGCTTCGCTCTAGAATTTCGGCCCTACATCTTCTCCTCATAATTTCAGCCCTACAATTTCAGCCTCCTACAACTGCCAGCTACACAAAATCCCTAGCAGCTTCACACATGCAGACAGAAAATGAGATAAACCCACGAGACTTCGCTTTCTTCTTCCTTCCTTCGTCCTTCCAACTCTTTCCTCTCCTTCATTATTGCAGATCGAACTTGTCTTGGATGTGTGTTCCAAATGCTTTGAAGTCCCTCTTATTTATAGCCTTCGTGGGGGGTCAAATAGCCCTCCTTTAGGCCGAATTAGTCTTGGAGGAATAAATGGCTTTTCTTGACAAAATAAATATTTTTCTTTGTTACAATGAGTCCAAATGGGACTATAATACATGACATAAATTCTTCTGTCCTAGAAAGACCTAGAAGCACGAAGAACATGCTTTTGACCTAGACTTGAGCATGAAACCCATGCTTTAAATAAAATAAAATTATTTTTCTTTCTTTTTCTTTCTTTAACAAAATATGCAATGTCATGTATACAAAAGGTCATTATGAAGATTGAACCTGGTTACAATTTCCAAAAGTGTTGACAATGATGATACTAGGACTATCAACTAGTGGTTGGACAATGATCAAAGCAGTGGTGTAGTGATCAGGCGCAGTGACAGAGCAGGGTCACCAATGTGATCTATCTTGTTCATTTGTCTTTCTTTCTAAAGGGTGGTAGGGTGGTGCAAGGTGGAGATTGAAATCTGCTTCAGGTTGGTGCCTAAGAATACTTCAAGGTGGCAAGGTGGTGCTAGGGCAGGTCGGTTCTTGCAGGGTGTTGATGCATCCTTTCAATTGGAGCTGGTAAAACCATGGAGTTGGTGCTTCCTTCCAGTTGGTGTTGATAACCTTGGAAGTTGATAATTCCTATTGATGTAATCTTTAAAACATATATTAAAAGTGTTTTGTGGTTTTCTCCAGTTTCGATTTCCACGCAAAAATCTTGTGTACTATTTGTGATGTTGTGCATTGTTGAATGGTATTGTTAACTGTTAATGTTTACATGATATGATTAAAATTGTTAAAAAGGGCCCAATATTGATTCAACCCTGCTCTCAGTATTGGTGAATATTCCAACAATTAGAACTCAAAAAAGCATTATTATTCACTAACTCATTCAAATAAGGAGTCCTGCAGATATGAACAATCAGAGAGCAATCCAAAAATGTCCCCAGTCAAACATCAAAGAAGAGGACATGAACAAAAATGTTTGCATGGAGAGCTTGTGAAGACTAGGCAGCTAACCTTTGATGGTGAAAACAAGATGGGAAAGCATACTAAAACTTGGTTGCTCATAACAATCTCTCAATAATTCTTCCTTGTCCCCTGCAATCTCCTTCTCCCATTTTATAATAATTCCCTCCTTTGAATACAATGGGTAACTTTTTACCCATTTTATTAATAATTATTCTATTTTTATCATGATGGCCCCTTATACTTCCTATCATTAACCTATGGAATCTAGATAGACCAAGACTCAATCTCCCTATGCTTCTAAAGTCAAAAAGGGACATTACAGTCCCCCCTTCACAAATTTTGCTTGTCCTCAAGCAAATCCCATTCATTACTAGAATCCCAGACATGCTAGTGGAAGGCTTTGGAAACAAATTGTTGCACCATCTGAAGGTCTCCTAATTCACTAGTGTTGTTATTTGTTGTAAGAACCCCTAATGAGGTTGAAGAGGTTAACTCTTAATGATGGCCTATATGCTTCATGATTTCATTGTATTTTTGGTGGATCCCTTGTTGTTGTTTGACTCATCTTAGTTGCAAACCCCCTTCTTGTTTGGTCTCGCATCTCCATCCTTAGTATTCTTGATTTACTACTGTATACCTCTCAATATGGTCAGGCTCTATTTGAATCATAACACTTGGCCTTGACTGTGAATTTCCCCCTTCTTTTGAATTAGACTGGGAGCTGATTTTGAGTATCTTGTGATAACTCCATGTGCTTCTTCCCATTTTTGCCTACCATTTGTTTGTGTTGCAATCTTTGGAGGTTCTTGAGTCTTACCTCTCAAGACTACCGTCTGACCTCCTTTCATTGTGAATCCCATCTCCATGGTTTGATAGTTTTTCCAATGCTTCCCTATGGTGACAAGCCATTGGACACCCAGTACTAAGTCAAAATTGGACAACTTCACCACATAAAAATCATCAACCATAATGTAGTTTCCCATCTTTAACTCTACCTTTGGAACTGTCTGATTGCAGGCCATGATGTAATCGTCGACCATTTCCACATTAAAGCCTCCAAAGTCCTTTGTTGGGATGCCTCTTTTCGCTAATAATGTCGAGTCAATAAAATTGTGGGTTGACCCACCATCGATTAGGGCAATGACCTAATGCCCCTTTTAGACCTTACCGAACCTAGCACCTGATATTCGATTCCCAACAATTATTAACTGAACAAATACACAACCAGATTCCTAACACAAAAAAATAATCTAAATCACATACACATAAACAAATTTCAGCCTAATCAACAATTCTTCATTAATAAATTAATCACAGAACTTACTTGGGCTCTTGTCCTAGCATAATGGCCCAACTAAGAAAATACAAATTATAAAATTGATCACCAGCTTCTCTGTGCTCTCCCAAACCCAACACACGCTCATTAAGAAGCCTCTCTCAATCTTGTGTTGTCGTTGTGTCTTAGCCTCAACACTTGGGTTGAATTTATAACTTTCCTAAGCTAAGATTGACAACAAAACTTAGCTCATCAAGTTAACTTAACTTTAGTTAGCTTTCCTATCTTTAGCCTTCTTTATTTTAACTCAAGTAAAAGCCACAAATTCATCTTGCTTTACATGCACATCTCATGCATGTCACATGCAACACATCCACATATGGGCAACTCACTTGCACACTTTGCATGTCACATGCAAGTTCCTAAAGAGGCAAAACAAGTTTCTTCTAGTCAAGACACATGGCTAGAAGACCTTCAGCAGGTGCTAAAGTACTTGCTTGAGTTACAAACTTCAACACTCCCTGTTAGCAAGGGAGGTAATTTTGGAAGAACCTCCTCCACCCAGATCTGTCTCCAAGCCCATCTCGATACTTGTAGTTGCTCCCTCTTGCTTTGAAGCCTATCCTGCTACCTAACCTGAAACATGAGCTGAGAACCTATCACATCCAGCCATGCTCCGAGGATCCTGGTCTTGAGCATCTATCATGTCATAACATACCGAGTCTCTTGACAGTAACAGAAGAATCACTCTTCCTCACCACCTATTCCCTCTCAGTAGCTGACACTAATCTTGTATCTAAGATCCCCTCCAATACACCCACAAGGTGTCCCAACAACCTGTATGAGTGCGCTTGTCTAATGCCAAGCACTACAGCTGCATCCAAGGCCGCTCCCTCCAAATATAGAAGCACTAGTCCATCCTCGAACAAAACTCTATATCCAACATCCTCCAAGGTTGATACTGAGAGCATGTGTACCTTTTGAAATATGGGCAACTTCGGGATGAATTTCCCCATGAGAAATCCAGTTTCCCCAAGGGGAAACCACCTTGCCCCAAGAAGAAATTAAATGGAAATTATTATATCATCATGTGCAAGTCGGCTTGTCACCTTATTATTATTGTTGGGAAAATCCTCAAGTCGCACAAGTAATTATTGTAGAAAATAATTTTATTATTATGGCACAAGTTTAGGTCAGCTCCATTATTGGTGGCACCCTTTCACCTAATCGAATGCTTATATATTAGACTACTTTGTGGCTCATTTGATCGCAAGTGAAACACATCAAAGGAGAAGGATATCTGAAGCAACCTATAGGATCCAATTCCAAGTGAAGGAAGGACGTGTTTCTTGGTTTCTTTTCTGTGATTGGATAGGTCGAGTTAACCAACTTGTTGGCCAAGTGGAAGAGAACAAGTCTTGGAAAATTTTGTGCATGCCTTTGGGTGTTAATTCTCTATGACAGGGCCACAACATCTCTGTGATATTGCAGAAGGGTCAAACCCTAATTTGGAGCTAGTCTGAGGTGATATAGCGCTGGAACAAACCTATGTTTAAGGGTTGAGTTTGCTTGTGAAGCAGCACAGAAGATAAGGGCAGAAAGCAAGGGAAAAGTGCAAGATTTGAGGAGGTTTGGAGGCTAGAATTAGGGCTGCCATAGCAGCTACAGGAAGCCCTAGCCAGGGCCAAAACTTCAAAGCTAAAGTATGCAAAAGGTCGAGTTTTTATGGGCAAAGGTTGACATCCTAAAAAGTATGCAATTGTCTTCTCAAGTTGATGATTTGCAAGGTAGTGTAGGTCCAGGTTGGACAAATTTGTAGCAACTTGTGTACAGTGGTGGAAGGTTGTTAGAGAGTTGCTAGGAGAGCCCTAGTACAGTGAACAAATAGGCAGATTTGTCAGCGTGTGGGAAGTCCTGTGGAGCCCTAAGGGTTGACCTTTGAAGGAGCTAAAGGGGATCCAGGAGGGCTAGTTATCAAGCCCTAGTTCATTGAGTTGCAAATAGGTCATCTTTTGTGATTGGAGAGTGATGTATGGGAGTGATACTTGTTCTTATGACAGTGATGTATGACAGCAACATGTATGCTACTTGAGAGAAGTATATATGCTACTTGTGCAGTGATATGGAGGCAACCCTTATGGTTTAATCTATTGATAACTAGGAGACCTATTAGAGGTCTTGTGGAGGGCTCATGAATGCCACCTGTTGACCACTGCGTGTCAACTACCCATAGCAGTACACTCCACTTTTTTTCGCAAAAGGGATAGCGCTTGATCGACATGTCTGTGCCAATTCAACAGTCATCATTCACTTGATCCTATTAAGTTGTAAACCCATTCTGCATTTTGAATTGTAAATAATCTTAGCAGAGTTGAGTCATGTATGTAAATTGCCTAGGTGGACCTAATTTTCTAGTGATAATCTACGTTCCGGAAGGTTTTTCGTCTCACCGATCTATGATTGGAAGAGTTTTCCTTCAACCTAACCCCAAAGCCAGAATGATTTTTGTCATTAGAGTCTTAGGAGAATCCTAGTGTGTTAATCTGCTAGATTATGTTTGGTCGCAGAACTGGGTGGTCTATGAGGGTCTATGTCAAAGGGCTTTTCCCCTTGAGATGTAAAATTGTAAAGGTTCATGATGTAAGGTGTCCTGAGGGTTTAGGAAATGTTTTTAATCCCCTCATGGGTCTTAAGTCCTAGGTCCTAGGGAAAATTTTTCCAAAGGCTAAGTTTGAGGATCCATAATAAAATAATAAATATAAAAATAAAAAAATAAAAAAATAAATTTAAAAAACGTAAAAAAAATAATAAAATAATAATATTTTGAGAATTTCAATTTTTTAATGCATTAAAAAATTCGACGGATGAGATTAAGAGATATCTCGATCCTCATCGACAGTCGAGATCATTTTGACGTGGATCACTCGAACTAGCCGTTGGGAATTTTTCCTTTAAATAGGGTCCTAGGGGGTCATTTGAGATCATTCGATCTGTAAGTTTTGTGCTGAAGAAGCTCTCTTGTAAACTTTTTTTCTGGTGCTAATAAAGAAAGACTTTGGGGTCGAAATCTTGCTGGTCTTACTCTCTTGAAGTGTTGTGAGCTATTTTATTTTCTGCATATTTTAATTTTCAGCCATTAGTAACAGCTTAATGAAGAGTATTGTTGAACATAGGTATCTTGTTCACTTGCTAGGGTTTGAATGGTATTAGGGTTTCTGAAGTAATGGTAGGTATCTCTATTGCATTTGAGATCTAGTACTATTTTTCCTCTCTTTATTGATGGTTGAAGTGAGCTGTGCAGGAAACCCTTATTGAAGAAGATCAGTGGGTGTTTGCGGAAGTTCTCGGCTGAATCAGCCAACTCCCGCAAGCATTTTCTTGCAGAGCCCAGCTAGTTTTGATCCTGGGTTAATCATTTAATTTATTTTCCTGAAATGCATGAGAGATTTTCTGAAGTTTCTCTTATAGTAAATTTGAGATTTTGATCATATTACTGCTGTTATTAATAAATCTCGCTGTTCAAAGAGTCAAAAGCTGTAAATACTGTTTAGATCATCCAGGGTTTAAATTTTGTTTTATGTACATATCATATCAGGGTTTGCCTTTCTTCTACAAGTTACAGGTGCTTTTGGAGCAGGAAAAATCATATACAAAATTTCGTTGAAAGTTTCAGTTGTTCCATTTCAGCAACCCACAAACGCACATTTCACTTTTCGGTTGAGCAGCATCCAACTCTCAGCACAACCAGCGTGTTGCCATCTTTCTCCTACGCAGTCTAAAATCGCATTTTTCTTTTACTCTCAAGACCTCACGCTCTCTGCTTGTCCTTCGCCCACCTCAGCTCTCCACGCACCTGCAGTCATATTAACCATGTGACATTCGATTTTTTGGGGGTCTTGACGTGAGTCTGCCTGCGTTTCTGATCTCAGTGCAACATTATCTGCGTGGGGCTATCCTTCCACACTACTGCTCGTTCCGCTGTGGGCCTGCATTACTTCAAATGCATAAAGGGTTCAAGCAAAGTCGACGTAGGTGAAGGGTTTCTTCATGGGACAGTCGTAGTGTTTGCGGCTAAGTCTTTCCAGCCCATCCGCTGCCTCTTCTCGCATCGTCCCTCTTCTTCTCCAGCGTAAGTTCCTCGTGCTCCTCGGCTAGCTGGGTTCTATTCTGCACATGCAAATACGGTGAGCCAAATGCATGGGAACCATATGCGTAGGTAAGTTGCAGCATAAATTCGATTTTGGTAAGGTAATTTCGTTTTTTTTTGTGATTTCGTTTTATTTTATGAATAGGTGCTAACGTTTAGCGTTTTGAATATACGTGTTTAGTTTAGATTCATTTAGATTTTAAGTTCAGTTTTATTTCTTAGCATATGTTTAGATTTAATATTTTCGAGGCTTGATTTTAAATAAAATTAAAAATTCATAAAAAAAGGCTTTTAGGGTTTTAGCTTTAGATTTTTAGATTTTAATTTTGATTTTTATATATTTTTTTTAGATTTAAATTAAATTTTTTAGACTTTTTTTTGTTTTTAGTTTAAAAAATTAAAAAATCATAAAAATCTTAAAAATCAAAACAAAATATATATATTATATATATATTATATATATATATATATATATATAAAATTACAAAAAAAGAATTTCTTTTCATTTAAAAAGTAGATTCAGCTTTCTTTTATTTAGTTTTTTTTTAATTTTTGTTTTAAATCTTTTCTGAAAAACATAAAAATATTTTGGAAATATTTTGCCAGATGCAGTCTTAGCTCAGGAATTTACGTTTATTTTTCCTGTTGAGGCTAAAATTTTGATGTGGGATTAATGTTTATCATCTTTTACGTGATTTGGCATGCTTGAATGATCGTGAATGTGATATCTGGTTAATGTTCAAATTTACATGGTTGTATCTTTCGAAGTTTTAAAATTGCTAGATCATTGTTAAAAGCATTGTGAATTTACTGGATATCTTGCATCGTTCGAGTTATTTGACATAAATGATTGCTTTACATGGTTTATAATTCTGCAGCATTTAGTAAGTAATCATTTAAGCATCACCGTCATAAGGCACTGGTCAATTGAAATTAATAAAATCAATTTAGTGTTTGTTCTCCTTCGTGTCTCCCAAACCAACTGGTTCACAGTTGGTCTTCCTCTTTCCTACAGGGTCTACCCCCCTTAGCCGCAGGAGACAGGCTTAAACGGACAGATCGGGGATCAGGGTGACAGCCCCCGGTCTGAACGTTGTCGTGACAATTTGTGCGACAACACCTCCTTGAGAGGCTTGTCTGTTGCCATCTCATGAGGATCTTGTATCATCCAGTGTTGGCCCTAGGAGGCCTAATGTGTTTGATGTTGAAATACTTGTGTCTCATTATAATTATACTATTGGATTGTATCTCAGTTGAACATTTGATGAATATCTAAGAAGAGGAAGAATTGATTCTAGGTTTTCCCCCTTGTGGGTTTTCCCTAGTCTCTGACCAAAAATCCTGATGTCTCTATTGTGTATGTTTTTCTTCTAATGTTCCTTACTATTCCACTGCATTGTTAATGTTAATGTTCTCTCTATATAATTGTTTATGATGATATGGGGTCAATATAATGTGAAAATGTTGAAAATGTTATAAAATGCAATTATCTACAGCAGATAACTATCTAGCCCTTATAACTTTAACAGTACCATCAACCCAGGAACAAACTTCCCGATCACCTCCATAAATCCTCCTAACTCTAGCTAGAATTTGACACATCCAACCCCCTTCATTACATGTGTGCTAGCTCCATAACTCACATGGCAAGCCTTTGAAATACTACGAAACATTGACCTCATCCCCATCATGTGACCGGACGCCCTACTATCCACTAGCCATAACAGTGCTATTGTTCGAACTACAGGCAACAAGAGAAGATTCCTTCTCAAATTTTTCTGTAAAGTCATCAATCTCAATTGATGTTGATGTTGCCACCTGATCCTCCTCCTTATTCATCTTGTATGCAAATTGGCTCGCATAGTGACCAGTCTTGTGACATGCAAAGCACATCAATTTGCTCTTATCCTTCGCGAAAGCAGATCCTAAACTTCCCTTTACTTTTGTCCTTTACAGCAAGAGCAAAATTCTCCTCATTATCCCACCATCATGTTGGCCTACAGTTTTGGAACGTCTCCTTGTCTCTTCCTGTACAAAATCATCCCACAAGCTATCTCATCTGGGCAAATTTTCCCGTGCGATGATCCCATCAACAAAGACATCCCATTTCAAAGGAAAGCCACTCAAGCTTGATATGACCAACCCTTCACTATCAATAGTTCCCCATTGTTGCCAAGTCATCTCTAATCTGAGTGATCCTGGTTAAATATGATGCAACTGTGTCAAATTTAGACATCCTGGTGTTTCTCAGTTTCTCTTTCAACACCATCTTTCTATTTTGGTTTGCGCTCTGGTATAACTTGGTTAAGGATCCCACATCTCAAAGGCATTCTTCTTCCCCATCACATGAGGTATAATGTGTTCTTTAATGGAGTCTAGGATTATTCTCTTGGCCTTCACGTTCTTCTTATTAAACTCAGCAAACTGAGTAGGATTTGCAGGAGTTGAGACAACCTTTTCCACAATGCCACATAACTCCTGCTCCTCAAATAACGAAACAATCCGCTCCTTCCATGGATTAAAATCCCCCAACCCATCCAATCGAACCTCGTAACATAACCCAGTAGTCATCCTTGTCAAACTGACCAACATATAATTTTCAACCTGTTTTAATTATCTAGCAAACACATTGCCTCACTCAGGCCCACACCCTATTGCCTGAGTGGATCCCTCATGCTACAGACTCCTTCCCGATCTGTCAATCTGCAACCTTGCCATTTTGTCTACCTCGGCCCCTCCCCAACTCCTCACGATTTCCATGGTTGTCGGTTATGGCTAGTGCCTGGCCGGCTATACTGTCAACACTGTAGGGACAGTGTTGGCTCCGGTGGCGAGAAATTCTATCTCCTCAGCCTTGTGTTTGTCAACCAACTGTTGTTGCCTATCAATCTGTCTATGGCCTGACAGTCTCTACAACCAAACTGTGTTTGTCTGACCTACGTAACCTTCAAACGGTTGAGCTTGTTGCATTGATCCTATCCAATGCATCTGCCCTCAACCACGTTTATTGCACATTGCAATTGCTTAGTCGACTAGCAATTGTAATCGATCCTCTTGTGTCCATTTGTGCCTATCACACTACTCCCTTCTCACGAGTAGTTGAGTTATGTACAACCCCATCACTTTGTTCAGTTATTGTGGTTGGTTGGCCACCCAGCTGGTGGCTCTGGCCAGTGGTTGGCTAGGCTATTATCCACCCACAACTACCCAACCTTTTTTTTTTACTTTTCCTCTCGAAAAACAAAAAACAAGAAAAACTAGCCCCTTACATTTTTTTTCCTCATTAAAAAAAAAATCTTAGCCTAAACAACAACAACAAAAAGTATCGCCACCTTAACAAAAATTTCCCATTTGTATGATCCCAACCAACCTACCTCTGGCAATCCAATACAAACCCATTTCCTGTTATTCAGAGATCGAATCAGAGTTGAGGCTCTGATAACATGTTAGAATACCAAATCTAGCACTCGGTATTTGGTTCCCATCAATTATTAAATGAACAAATGCACAACCAAATTCCTAACACAAAAAATATAGCAGAAGTAAAAACTTGATCTGAATCATATACACATAAATAGGTTTTTGCCCAATAAACAGTTCTTCATTAATAAATTCATCACGTAATTTACTTGGGCTCTCGTTCCAGGATAATGGCCCAACTGAGAAAATACAAATTACAAAACTGAACACCAGCCTCTCTACACTCTCTTGGACCTAGCACATGCTCACTGAGAAGCCTCTCTCAATCTTGTGTTGTTATGTTTGTTGATTTTAAAAGTGTCTTCTAAACTGATAATTATTTTTTATGATTTTGATATTTTCACATTCTTTTTCAATATTTCATCATTCAAAAATTACACAGAAGTCATCATAAAGAGAACCACATGAACACAAGAAATTTACCCTAGAAAAACTCTCACGGGGAAAAACCTAGCAACCTTTTCAATAGAGAATTCTTCAATCCAATAGAGAGACATCTAAGTCAACAACTAGGTCAAACCTGGTCCATCCTCCTAGTCAAGTTAACTAGCCCTTCTTCATTCAAAAATTCGTCATCAGAATCTTGCCTCAAATTTGCAAGATGCTTGCCTGAGATGAATCTTAGTTGTCCCAAAATATACATCAAATAAACCTTCTTTGTCTTCTATATGCCTCAAACCTTCGACCTAGTGTCAGACTAAGCTCTTTTGCCTGAGATATATGTGAGCTTCTCTTCCTCAAATATGCAAGCCTCTCTGCCTTAGATATGAAGGCTTCATGCCTCATATTTCACTCCTCTTTTCTACCTTAGACATACCCTATTCGCTGCCACAGATTGACCTTTTTCTTGCCTAAAAAATAAGCCTTAGAATAGGCCAAACACAAAAGAAAGGAGACTTGAATTGCTCTTCCATAGAAGCTATGCAAATTTCCCTTGAGGAGTTCGAGTTCACTTTTTATTTAGTGTTTCAATAGGTCGAACAAGTGCGTCTTTTGTTGGAGCCAACATGAGCATTTGTAGGGCCAACTTGACTATGACACAAATTTTATTTCAAAAATTCAAATTTCTTTCCCTTTAAAAATCCAAAAGGGGCATGACACAAATATATTTTCTTTTTGTTTCTAGCATGAAGAACATGCTTACAAACACATTAAGAATAAATTATTAAGATGACCATAGTTACAAAATTCAACAGTGTCTTAGCCTCAACACTTAGGCTCAATTTATAACTTTCCTAAGCTAAGATTGACGGCCAAAATTAGCTCGTCAAGTTAACTGACGATAAGCGACTTAATATAGTTAGCTTTCCTATCTTTAGCTTTCTTTACTTTAGCTCAAGTACAAGTCATAAATTTAGCTTGCTTTACATGCATGTCACATGCAACACATCCGCATGCATGCAACTCACTTGCACACTTTGCATGTCACATGCAAGCTCCTAAAGAGACGAAACAAGGTTCTTCTAGTCAAGACACATGGCTAGAAGACCTTTAGCAGGTACAAAAGACCTACCCAAGCTACAAACTTCAATAGCCCCCAGTATAAAGCCTTTGACTCTGAAGGTGTTGCAGCTCAGGACTCCTAACAGTGTGTCTATGGTGCCACCTTCTGCTTTTGCCCTTGGTTGCTCCTCCTCTGAACTAGACTATCAATCACTCTGCACTAGTCTTGTTTCTTCTTCTCCCCCATTTTCGAGGAGTACTTCAATGTAGTGCGCTTTGCCCTTTCCCTTGCATTTGAGCCCTAGTTCCCAAAGCTTCATAGCTATAACAGAGTTTCTTCCTTCATAACTCATCTCAAGTTCCAAGGTCCAACTTGCTTCTTTCAGTCTCCTCTTGGGGAGGAGGCTTATCTATAACCTGCTGAAGAGGTGGTGGTTTGGAAGATGCTTTACTTTTAGGTGTCGCATCCTTGTCTTGGAGATGGCTTCCTACAATGTGCTAGGATTAAAAGCCTTAACCCAGCCACGCAATGGTTTCGCTAACCCCTCCGTGAATGACATCACCAACCATTCCTAAGAGATGTTTGTAACCATCACCGCTAACTTTAGAATTCAAAAACATTTTTTTCCGAAATCCCTATCTATTCCAATTGTGCAAGGTCATGAAAATAAAACTCTAGGTCCCTCTTATCAAACCTCAAGATTAATCTTTTTGTCAACTCTAAATACGAGTTGATGTTCGAATGCCCAAGTGTCATTAACCCATGGTACCACCACTCATGAACTTCACATTCCAAATGCAAAGAGGCATATTAGATTGCCTCTGATTCCCTCATGGGATTGAGTGGAAAGTATGTATCGAGTTTTTGCACCCAAGCTCTAGCTGAACCGCCTGAAGTGCCATTGAAAATAGGTATATTTATTTTTTTGGCCTTCTTTTGGATATCATCGTTCATTCACCATTTGTTAGAGTCCCTTGACTTGCATCTATGCTTTATGGCACAATAGTCTTGGAAAGACATTTGGCACTGAAATTATGCTCCCATGGCCTGGTACTCTCTCTGATAATTCCAAGAAATTTTCACCCCATCTCTGCTAGTTATCAGCTTGTTCTTCCAAAATCTTGGATAGGAGTGGTCATGATGAAGTTGGTTTCACTAGTGGGGGTATCGAATTAGTGGAGTTACAAGCCCCTCCATCGTGGTTATCATCTCCTCCAAATAAATTATGGTTTCTATGCAATCCTTTTGCCCCCTGATTAGATCGATTATCACAAAGACTAGCCATGGTTTGTGTAACTTCATTTAAAGTTGAAGCCACCTCATGTCAACCCCCTATTATCATTTCGGTTATTTCCCACCATCCGCGCTCTAATTCTTGGAGTACCTCTTGTTTCCCTCTAGCTAAATCGTTTAAGATATTTTTGAAGCTTTCCCATGGTTGATTTGCACCATCCCCCATCTGATCTTCTTCTTCTTCTTGCTCCTTCTTTTTCCTAAAGGTTATGTTTCCCTAATCTTTTGGAAACATCAACTGAAAACCCTAACAGGTTGACAAGGTGACCGACTCTGATACCACTATAAAAACCCTTAATCTCAATTGCAATCACTATAAGGATTTAACTCAGAAAATACATAAAATCATAAACCCAATCAGTTCTTACGAGCAGGCAACACCGTAATTAATTAATGTGCAAACACCAGAGTAAGTTCTCCAATAGTATTTTTATTACGCTATGGGAAGAAGATTACATAAAATTTCAAAGGGAACCTAGCAGAGGTTGTTTGAACATGCATCCCCTTTTGCGAAAGAATTTGATCAGATTAAATTGCTCCGGAATATGTTTGATTCTTCTAGCAATTTATTGGCCTTAGGAAGACAAATAATTTGGCCCTCAAACCTCCTCGACCCCCTTGGCAAATATGGACCCTGTCCTTTACAATTGACAACCTGACCTTGACCTTAGGATCAACTCGCACCAAATCGAGTTCGGCTCCCCTTCACAGGTATATTGCAACCAACGATTGGATTGTTAGAAGATAGTTTCCAGCCCAACAGTGGTAGTATTAATCCCTGGTCCACATCAACAAACGTGTACACCCATCAATTAGAAAATGACAAGGGCAAAGATGGAACCGTCGAGCCTTTTTCTACATTGGAAGGAATTGCATCCACCTACTTCAATCAGATTACACTCCCTTACACCAAGGAAACTCCTTTAGGCAGTCCTGATATATCTTAGAACGGAAGCTCGGACGCTCATAATACAAAATCAGAGATACAACAAATCTTTATGATTGAGAGGCAATGAAGAGTGACCTTGAATTGGTGAAGGCAAGCAACCACAATGACTTATGGTTGTTGGACAAAGTGAATAATTAAGAAGACCTTGGATTTGCCAGCCTATGGGCACAAATCCAAGATAAGCAACATTGTGGGCACAAACAATGCACATAACCTTTTTGCAGTCAACCAGAATTTGACACAGTCCACAACAAGAGATCGACCCCTCTGAGATTGCTTAAATTGGCCCTGCCTAATTGATATTAGCACAACCCATCCTTAGAACAGTTGTTTGTGGTTTTTCACTCGCACTGCGTGATAGGTATTTGGCCAAATTCGGTCGTTTTCCACACAATTCCAAATTGGTCTCCTTATTAGATTATGTTGGCCCCAAAGAGAGAGACAGGGGTAATTTGCGTTCAATTTTAATCCTTTGATAGGTACTTGAATTCAACTCAAGAGGACGTGATAGATTTGATCTCTTAGGGTAACAATCTCGGCCCTTTACAAAATGATGGCTTTGACTCCTCACTAGATGATCCACGCACCCCCTTAGGAATTTGATCTTTGATCTTCCTAATTTTGATTCCAACCTGCAACCACTTCTGCTCCTACAATGTGTCCACCTAAATAATTTTGCTAGGATGGCTTGCAACCACGAAAACTATTGTCAAATAAATAATTGACTAGGGAGTGTCTTCCAACCTCGAAGCCAGTGAACTACAGCTCGGGTATGTCTCTCAATACTGAAGCTAGCAAATATCAAGGTTTCCTCTTTTTACCTAGCAACAATCTCTCAATAATTCTTCCATGTCCCCCTCCAATCTCCTTCTCCTACTTTATAATAATTCCCTCCTCTAACGACCCCTTTTTCTTCCTATCATTAGCCTATGGGATTTAGATATGGAAAGACTCAATCTCCCTTTGGTTCTAGAGTCAAAAGGGGGCATTACATAACTACTCATCCAATCTGGAAGCTAGAATTGTCATATACCATCTACAAGGAAAAGCTTCCATGCGGTCAAATCAACTAAGGTAGATTAAGCAGTTTAAGAAATTTTCCTGCAACAAGATATTTTCGAGCACAACTATGACAAGATGCCAAAGTTTTTTGTACTCAAGTTGGGAAATGTGACCATGGACGAATATGAGAAGTTTTTAAAGTTGTTGAGAAATATTGGTCGTATCAAAGAGAAGGTAAAGATACAAAGGTTCTTAAGTGGACTATTGGCAGTTTACTGAGACAAGATCCAATTCAATGAACCTAAGACTATTCAAGAGACCATCAAGAAAGCCAAATACCTATATGATTATAACAAAGGCAAAGCAATATGCCAAAAGTCTTGGAAAGATCATAAAAAGGATAAACTAAATCGAAGGAAGAGGGGATTCAAACCTCCTTTTCTCAAGAACCATCCTCATACATACCAGCAAAGTCAATTAGTTCAAGGTGAATCTAAAATGGTAGGATCCTTGGGGAAAAGGACAAGGCGATCAACTCAATGTTGGAGACGTAAAGGTTACCATTTTTACAAAGATTGTCCTCATAAGCGAGACAAAAAGAGGAATGTGCACAATATATAGGAGATAACTACAATGGAAGATGTGGACAAAAAACATTCCAAGAATATATGGAGCCTTGGAAAATCAACAAGCAAACCATCAATTAAGCATTTTTGAAGTTAAAGGTAAGACTATCAATCAACCTATTGCAATTTTGATTGATTCATGAACAAGTCATGCTTACATTTCCCCTAATTTGGTGAACAAATTCATTTGAAGGGAAGTAAGCATGAGAAAGCATGGTTGGTTCAACTAGCTACTAGGACTAAAAGTAAAATTAATGAGATTGCCAAAGGTTTGGTGAACAAATCCATTTGAAGGGAAGTAAGCCTGAGAAAGCATGGTTGGTTCAACTAGCTACTAGGACTAAAAGTAAAATTAATGAGATTGCCAAAGGTTGTCCATTAGATATGAATGGATTCAACACTATTACAAACCACAACATAATACCACTTTGCTCATATGATGTCCTCATTGGAATTAATTGGTTGGATTTGCATCATATTGTTTTAGATTGCCATAACAAGACTTTTACATGCTTTGATGAAAAAGGAAAGAAAAGAACAGTGAAATGAATTCAAGACTTATTTCAATCAAGGAGATATCATACTTACAATTGAAAAGATGCTTCAAGTAAGGTTGGCAATTGTATGCAACTCATATAAGAGAGTTTATCAAAATCAACGACCTAACCATGGAGATGGGATTCAAAATGAAGGGAGGTCGAAGGGTAGGGCTACACTCAAAAGAATGGCGGGCAAAAGTAGGCAAAAGCACATGGGGTCATCACAATAGACTCAGCAAATTAGCTCCCAATCTAATTCAGAAGGAGGAGGAAATTTGCAGTCAAGGCCAGGTTATGACTAAAAAAGATCCTAACGGTGTTGAGAGCCCTTTAGTAGTAAATCAAGAATACTCAAAATGGATGTGCGAGACCAAAAAGAAAGGGAATTCGCAGTTAAGAGGAGTCAAACAACAGCAGGAGATCCAGCCAAATCATGAAGCAAATGGGCCATCATGAAGAGTTAAGCTCTTCAACCTCGCCAGGGGTTTTTATGGGAGTTGGGTTATGACAGTTGCTTCATGGCATGACGACAAATAGCAATACTATTTGAATTAGGCAACCTTTAGATGGTGCAACAAGTTGTTGCCAAAGCCTTCAGCCAACTTGTAATGTCCCTTTCTCGCTCTTAGAAGCAAAGGGAGGTTGAGTCTTAACCTATCTAGATCCCATAGGCTATTGACAAGAAAAATGAAGGGGTCCCCATAGTAAGATAGATGATAATTAAAAAAAGGAGTAAAAAGTCACTTTTCAAGGAAATCGAATGACCCATAGTATTCGGAGGAGGAGATTATTATTAAAAGGGGAAGGAGATTAAAGGAGAACATGAGGAAAATTATTGAGAATTTGATAAGGAGCTCTAGGAGTTGCCAAGTAAAGGCAGATACTTTGATATTTACCAACTTCGGTATTAAAAGACTGTTGAAAATTAGCAACTCGAGGAAGAATTTCTAAAAATAGAAAGTCTAAAAATAGAAAATCTAAAAATAGAAAGTCTAAAATTAGAAAGTCTCAAGATAGTAAATCACATTGCATCAATTCGTAATCAAGTAATGTTGATGAAAAATCACTTCTTATCATTAATCAATCCTAATAGTTCAATCTCGACTTAATGATTTATATGGAGGTCGAGTTTAGCTGCTTTGTGTTGCATTATCGCCGCGTTGCCGACAGTAACAGTCTGCACGCGCCCGCTGAAGGAGAACTGGTTTCCAAGATTTGGGGGTGCCTACAAACTACAAACAGTGGAAAGGGAAATGGTCAAACAACAGGATGTCGTCGATCTAGACCTGATCGACCCTGAGGATATTCTGTCAGTTGGGGGCTGGAGGTCACGGAACAGAACATTGAGCAGTAGATTCATCCCGCTGGACTGCCAGGAAGGAAGAGATGTGGTTCGGGAGAGGGAAGGAAAAAGGGGAAATCGGTAGGGTTGTTGGAGGAGAGTTTTGGTCCGACTAAACCGGAAAACTGGGGACAGGGAAGGAGCTGGAAGGGAGGCAGGGGGGCGTTACTACCTAAGCCTGACTGCGCAGCTGGAAATGCAGAGGTCCTCCAAGTAAGTAATCGTTTTTCCACCCCGCTTAAAGATTTCTATTCGGGAGGGTTAGAAGATATTGTCATCAGTTGTGGTTTCAAGGGCCAGGAAGGTCCGAAATCTTTCCTTGTGGAAGATTTGAGATTGGCAGAAGTCATGAGAGGGTTACAGCTGGACAGCACAGTTGCATGTAAGAGCCTGTTGCATGTCCAAAGAGGAGAAACCCTCGATCAAGATTTGAGCTCACTTGTGGGCTTATCAGGGTTAATCAAACAAGGAAGCCTCTGAATGGTGCTCGGAAGACGCCGGAGGCAGGGAGGGGAGAAAATTGTGAACAACAAGGGGTCTGTTGCGACCCATCTTATTTTGCAAACCGGGAGGGCTATATAGAGGCAGAGGGGTTTTCAGAAGTAAGAGAGCCCCCACTCTTGGTGGGGGAGGTATCACAGGCGGAAGGAGGAGGTTTAAACAACCTCAAAAACAGTTGGAAGGAGGGGCATTCTGAGCCACTCTAGGAAGTTGCTATCAATGTGGAGGAGACCACACAGGGGCTTGGGGAAGGGGAGCAGCACAGGAAGACAAGGGAGAAACAAAAGAAAAATAAGTTAATAAGGAAGAAAGAGGAAGTTGCAAATCTAGTTCTAGTCGTCGATCTCCGAATCGACGAAGCCATGGAGGCAGCAGAGTTAACGTTGGTAGGTAGGGCAAAAGGAAAAAAATATACTACAAATCACATTAAGGAATAAACAGTCAATAATTGGCAGGAGGCGCCAGACAAATCCTTTGAGGTTTCAACCTTAGCCAAGGGCTGGCTCATGATCAAATTTACCAGGAAAGAAGCACTGGAATGGGTGCTGGGAAGGAACTAGAGTTTTGGGAGAAATCCTATACTATTCAAAAAGTGGAACCCTCTTTTTGACGCTCAAAGAGAGAAGGTGGACAAAATCCAGGTCTGGGTAAGACTTCCTGGGCTCCCTCCTTTTCTTTGGTTTGATTATGTTTTCAGGACAATCGAAAAGTATACTGCAAATTACATTTAGGAATGGATAGTTAATAATTGACAGGCGGCGCCAGACAAATCCTTTGAGGTTTCAACCTTAGCCAAGGGTTGGTTCATGATCAAATTTACCAGGAAAGAAGCACTGGAATGGATGTTGGGAAGGAACTAGAGTTTTGGTAGAAATCTTATACTATTCAAAAAAGTGGAACCCTCTTTTTGATGCTCAGAGAGAGAAGATGGACGAAATCCCGGTCAGGGTAAGACTTCCCGAGCTCCCTCCTTTTCTTTGGTTTGATTCTATTTTCAGGACAATCAGAAACAATCTGGAATGTTTTTTGGAAGCTAATATTTGTGCACACTGGAGAAAAAGGACTGGCCAGAATCCTGGTAAGTCTAAAACCTAGGGAAGGGTTGGCAGAGGAAATCAACCTTAAATACAGGGATTTCTCTTACACACAGATGATCGACTACGAACAACTCCCTTTTTGCTGCCATAGATGTCACAAGTATGGACATTTGGCAAGGGAATGTCCTCTAGGGTTTAGACGAAGAAGAAGGTAGAGAAAGGAGGGGAGAGTGGAAGATGTACCAGGGGAGAAGGATCTGAATAAGGAAATTCGGGTCACAGGGGGGAATAGATGGAAGAAGACAAGATACAGGAGGATGCAGTGGAAAGAGTGGAAGTACAGGTGGAGGAGAGATCAGACAGAGTGCAAGAACAGCAGGGGGAATCAATTCAATCAGAGATAAAGGTGGGTGATGGATTGGGCTCAGCTCTTCAGCCGGAGGGTACGGCTCTAGAACCTATCCCCTCTTTCAATACTTGTTGTCTTGCCTCAATTCAATGTCCAAGCTTGGTCCTTCCAGGCTTATGAATTTAGATAACTTACATGTGAACAATGTAAACGAACAATTGGACAGTATTATTACCTCCATTCCCGAAATTCATTTGAACCGAAGTCATGGGTCTAGTGTAGAGGCAATTGGTATGCCAAGTGCCTTCTCTCTAAAATCCCACTATAACCTCAGACCTCGTGAAAAGAAACTCATTCCCTGGGAAGCGGTGAGGGGCTTGGGGATACATCCTATACTGATTGGTCCTCATAAATCCAGAGGCAGAAAGACAAACATATCAGCTAAGATCGGCATTGCTGATGGGAAACAATTATACATCTCAGGGGTGCTTAGAGCAGCGCATAACCCCTCCTTCGTTTCTAAATGATCATTTTGTCTTTCAATTGTAGAGGGTTAACTAGTACCCTAAAAAATTGGCCTTGAAGGCCCTTATTAATTTCTACAACCCAGATGTACTTCTGCTCCAAGAGACACTGGAAACTGGTGAAGAGATAAGTAGAGCATTACTCAAAATGTTGCCTAGATGGACATTTTAGGCTTTGGATGCCAAAGGCAGATCCGGGGATTTGGCCACGGGAGTGAAAGAGGGAAGGTTGAAGGTCCTTTCCTCCTGGGGAGTTGACCAGGCTCTAGGATTAGAGGTTTACTCTTTGGAGCTTTGGACAAACCTCCTAATCCTAAACAGCTATGGACCTTGTCAAGATAGGGCAACATACTTGAACAATTTGTTTTCAAAGTCTTTTATGGAGAACCCAAATTTCGTGATTCAGGGGGATTTGAATTTCTCCCTGGGCCTCTCAGAAACCTGGGTACCCTCAGCACATGTCGACCCTCTATATGATTTCTTCTTGAACGAGATAAGTGATAGGAAGTTGATGGGCATTAATCTGATCAAGTCCAGACCTATGTGGAGGAATAGGAGAAGAGGGGAAGCCAAGGTGGCTAAGAGGTTGGACCGTATCCTCCTGAGAGAAGAAGTGGTGGCCAAGACCCCAGTTTTTAGACAATGGGTGGGAGAAGGAGGAGACGCGTACCATCTTCCCATCCCGCTTGAAATGAAGGGTCCAAACAAAAAGCCGGCTGCCCCTTTTAAATTCAACCCATCCTGGCTCAAGGAGGAATCTTATAACAATTTGTTTAAAACTACTTGGAGGTCGGAAGCAAAGGGGAAGAGCTTATTGGTTCATGGAAAACCTAAAGCAATTAAAGAAGGCAACTATTGAATGGGCCAAAGTTAAGAAAGTCAACGAAGAAGAAGAGCTAAAGCAGATAGGAGTGGAGCTAGATCAACTAGAAAGTCCGAACGAAGATGGATATGAGAGAGAAGGCAAGAGGGATAGGATCAAACAGTTGGAGTCCAACTGAAGGAATATTTTAGCAATCAAAGAAGAACAGTGGGGACTAAAAAGTAGGGAAATATGGCTGGCAGCAGGTGATGAAAATTAAAAAAACATCAAAATTATGCAAAAGACCGAAAAAACACAAATACAATCTGGTCTTTAAAGTCGGAGGATGGAATCCTAGCCAAATCTTTTGAGGAATTGTCCATGCAAGGAAGAAACCATTTCAAAAAACTTTTCAAAGCACCTCCAGAAGTGTGAATTGTCGAGCTGGTCAGGACAGCGCAAAACTTCCCAAGGTATCTGGAGGAGGAGAATGAAATTATCATGGGGGAAGTGACAAAAGGGGAAGTTGAAGGAATTTTAAGATCAATGCAAAAGGATAAGAGTCAGGTGTGGATGGTTGGACTGTGGAGTTCTTTCAACATTTCTTTGAGTCCTTGGGGAACGAACTGACTGAAGTCGTCAAAGAATCCAAGGTAAAAGGGTCGATCTATGAACCTTTCAATGCCACGTTTATAGCCCTAATCCCGAAAAAGGAGGACCCATCGTCCTTTGAGGACTTCATACCAATATCTCTATGTAACTGCATTTACAAAATAATTGCAAAAGTAATTGCAGTTAAATTGAAACTGATCCTCTCAAGGAACATATCAAAAGAACAATTTGGTTTTCTAGATGGAAGACAGATTCATGAAGTAGTAGGTGTGGCTCAGGAGACCAGTCATAGCATAAAAAAAGCCAAAGAAAAGATGCTATAGTTAAAATAGACATATCTAAACCATACGATCGTATCAGCTGGTTGTATATCCAAATGTTGTTGACTCACTTGGGGTTCAACATTGGGTTCATAAACTGGGTCATAGGATGCATGACTAATATTAGCTTTGCTATTCTGATCAATGGGGCAACCACACCTTTCTTTCAAAGCCAGAGGGGACTTCGGCAAGGATGCCCTCTCTCTCCTCTACTCTTCCGACTAGCAGCAAAGGAACTCAGTCAAATGATACTTGAAGCAAGGAGAAGAGGCGATATTAAGGGCGTTGAAGTGGTTGTCAATTTAAATATAACCCATTTGTTGTTTGTGGATAACATCTTGCTCTTCAGCAACGGTAGTAGGGGTGAAAATCCGCATATAAAAGCTATCCTAGAGTTGTTTCTTAAAACTACAGGAATGTGTATCAACAAAGAAAAATTCTCCCTCATACTGGAAGGTTTCACAAGGGTGGAGACTAGAAAGATTGCAAAGGACCTTCCTTTTGAGGAAAAGAAGATGGCTGACTGTTATGAAACCAGCTCAAGAAAAGATAGATCAACGCCTTAGAATTCAGCCTCTTCGAGGGGGCAACCTCCTTTACATTACATAAATGAACAATTCTTCCATGATACAAATGAAAAGACCTCCTTTCTATATATAGGAGTCTAAAGGGTCACAACATAATTATAGCCGACATAACAATAATAATCTAAGGGCACACTAATAACAATAGTGGGCTTCTATGGGGCACAATAGTAACAATATGGGCACTACATGGGTACATCAATATAATAAGTGGGTTGTACTAATAACAATAAGGGGTTACACTAGTAGTATAGGGGCCTAACATGCCCCTCTCCTTCAAAAAGTGTTGTCCTCAACGCTTGAGTAGCTTTTGATGCTTCTGTATAAAATTCTTGTCGTACCATGTGGAATCTTCTGCTGGTAAGTACTTCCACCTGATGAGATACGCTGAAATTGGTCGATTTCGTAGCTGCCGGGTTCTTGTTTCTGTGACTGCTCCAGGTTCCAATATGATTTTTCCTTCCTCTTCAATTTCTGGCAATATTGTTTGAATTGGGATCTTTTGTAACTTTTGAATAAGTGGCCAGACTTCTTTTTCCTTCTTCCTTTCATCCCTTTCTTTGTTTATCCAATTTGGTTGGTTAATAGAAATAGCACAAAACAATGCTTCCACATCCTCATCCTTGAAGAGTCTTCCCATTTGGTAGGGTTGCCATTTTTTAAGTGCATGTAGT